>LPNX010764468.1:248207-264067 GCA_001517045.1 Pseudotsuga menziesii
AACTAGCTTTGACTCAAACAGAACCAAGACATCCAACTAAGAGCAAACATGCATATAATTAAAAGATCCAATAAATACAATTGCAAATCGATTCAGATCTAGGAATTGGCTATCGCCTCCAAATCGGATTTATATCCGAAACATAACAACCGTATATTCCATGATGTATGTATTCCAATCTTCAAAACTATCCTAGATTATAATTCATCATATCCATAAATAAAACAGACTTAGATTCACTAGCAGTAATAACGAAGATCAAAAGGTACAACCTCCTTTTCAAAATAACATGGTAGAAAATGATGAACCAAATGAAATAGATGAATTTGAGATTGAGGATATTGATCAAAATATTGATAAATTGTATGATAATCTTTCTTCCAATTTCTTCACTAAATCTTATTATCATTATGCAAGGGTTTCTAATCATGGTATGACATATAATTTTGAGTAGGGTTGGTTAAATCCTTCAAGAACAATGAATGTTTGTTAGGATGCTCCAAAAAAAATTTATGGTCTCATATCTGGAGTCAAACATGTACCACAAAATAGGAAGAGAGGGGTAAATTTTCATGCAAAACAAGGACAATCTCCTAAAAAAAGATAGAATCAACAGCAAAATAGAGACAAATATGCAGACATCGAGGAGGTAGCTAAATCATCTTATGGGTTTAATCTTGGACATGAAATTAGTCGGATTAAAATTCTTATTCCATTAACTGAACTCATCAAAAACCAGTCATATAGGGAACCTACTCTTAAGCTTTTTAATCCTTCTACCAACCTTGTCCCTATAGACACTTCCAATTTACAAGATGAGCATCTCACCATCATTTTTGGTCCTAAATCATTTGGTAATTTTGATGATAAGTCAAATTTTCCTCTGCTATTTTATATTACTCTCACAGTTCATGATCATATGCTACATAATTGTCTTTTGTATTCTGGTGTTTCACACAATCTCATGCCTAAGGCAGTCATGGAAGCTCTAGGGCTAAGTGTCACTAAGCCTTACCATGATTTATATGCTTTTGATTCCAAAGCAGTAAAATGTCTTGGGGTTATTAAGGATATTGTTTTCAGCTTACATAGTTACCAATGGAAAGTGTGCTAATGGATGTTGTTATTGTTGATATTCCTCCTAAGTTTGGTATGCTTCTGTCAAGATCATGGGAAAAAAGGTTAGGTGGAACTTTGCATATGGATTTTTCCTATGCAATGATTATGGTGTTTGAAGGAGAGTATGAAGACTTTATAGGGAAGTACAACTCACTTATTTGGTAAGTGATAATCAACATCCTACAAACCACCCTATATATGTAGTCCAAAAGTAAATGGGATCTTGTATGTTACATATGAATGATGATACCACATGTGTTTTGCAAGTTGAAAAAGAAGATTCAGTTAAGAACATTATAGAAATTCAGGATAATCTGTGGCATATGTATTTTGATGGCTCATCATGTAAAGAGGGAGCAGGAGCATGTATTGTACTCATTTATCCGAGAGGTGAAATAATCTATTTGATGTACAAATTGGAATTTCAGACAACAAATAATATTGTTGAATATGAGGCATTAATACTTGGTATAAGGGATGCGAAAGATTTAAATATTCAACCATTGGTTGTTTTTTGTGACTTCAAGTTAAAGTTTTAGCAGGTTAAGAATGTTTATTAGGTGGAACAACAACTGCTAAAAGTTTACAGAAATGAGGTATGGGATCTTGTGGACAATTTCTTCATAGATTTTAATATATATATTATTCTGAGAGATCACAATCAAATAGTTGATTCTTTGGCTTTAGCAACAACTTATTTTAAAGTGCCAAAACAAACTCGGCTCAAACATCCAATTGAAGTTAGATACATGCCTTCAATTCTAGATAACTTTAAACATTGGAGGGTGTTTCATGATAATCAAGAGATTAGAATATTCTTGGAATTTACAGGTGAGTTTTCCACTTCATTAATTAATCAAGATGAAGATGTTTGGATGGATGAAAGTGCTTCTTGTTTTAAAAATTCAATTGGTGGTCATGATGTAATTGAATTGAAAGGAAATTTTATCCACAAAGGTCGTGTCCCTTTGGAAAGACTATTTTCTAATAATGACACCTTATTGAAACCCACTATGAATTCATCTAAAGAAAATGTTTTGAGTTGTAATATTGGCATTGCAAATACTCCAAAACTCATTAAGTTCTCTAAAGCACTTTCAGATGAACAAAGAAAAAGATATATTAAGCTGATGAAAGAGTTTGCAGATATTTTTCCTTGGTCCTATAAAGATCTGAAGACATATGATACTAATATAATTCAACACAAGATTCCATTAAATCCAAATACAAATCCTTTCAGATAGAAGTTAAGACGTATAAATCCAACGTTGTTATCAATTATTGAAAAAGAGGTAAAAAATCTTTTAGATGCAAAAATTATCGTACCTCTTAGATATTCTTCTTGGGCAGCAAACTTGGTGCATGTACCCAAGAATAATGGGGAAATAAGGCTTTGTGTATATTTTCGTAATATGAGCAAATGTTCCCTTAAAGACAACTATCCATTTCCCATAATTGATCAAACATTGCATAGAGTAGTTGTTCCGAAAGAATATCAATGATTGATGGATTCTCTAAGTATAATCAAATTGTTGTACATCTAGAGGACAGAGAAAAAACAACATTTACTACTCCTTGGGGCACATTTATGTATGATAAAATATCATTAGCACTCATGAATATTGGTGACACATTTCAAAGAGATATTGATATAGCTTTTGTTGGTGAGAAAGATAAATTTTTGGTTATCTATCTTGATGATATTACAATATTCTCCAAGTCTGATGATGAACACCTAAAACATCTGAGACAAACCTTTCTTAAATGCAGAAAATTTGGACTATCTTTGAATCCAAAGAAATATTATTTTGCCATGACAAAAGGTAAGAAGCTCCCAAGTCATCTAGTTTCCTCCGAAGGGATTAATATAGATCATGAACGTGTCAAATCCATCCTGAAAATTAGTATTCCTAGAAATAAGAAGGAGATTCAATCTTTTGTTGGAAAAATAAATTTTCTGAGGTGGTTCATTCCTAATTTTGCAGAGATTATTAAACATATTACATGCATGCTCAAGAAATACAGAGAAGTAAAATGGTTAGTTGAAGTTGGATTATCATTCGAGAAGATAAAACATGCTCTTATGGAAGTACTAGTGCTAGTAAGTCCATATTTTATGATTTTTTTATTTTTCTTTTTTCTTTTACATTAGAAGGTACTATATATGTGGTATTATTGCAAAAGAATTCTGAAGGTTTAGAACAACCTACTTCATTCTTTAGTAAAACATTAAGAGACTCATAGCTTAAGTATAGTACAATGGAAAAATAGGTTTATGCATTGGTTAAAGCTATGAAGTTCTTTAGGATTTACATTTTTCATTCGAAAATCATAGATTAAGTGCCTAGTGCAGTAGTCAAACAAATTACGGTGCAGCCTGAAAGTGAAGGGAAAAGAGGGCGTTGGATAGCCAAGATCATGGAATATGATGTTGAAATCATACCTACAAAATTGGTGAAAGGACAAGGTTTGGATAGAATTGTTGCAGATTCAAATTGTCAGGCCTTAGGTCTTCATTTGGTAGCGAATCAATCATATCAAGAAGAATTACAAAAATACCAAAACAAACGATAGATTTATGACATATATTATGAGTCTCCTTGGTATGGCGAGATAGTTTATTTTCTGCTACATTTAGAATGTCCCTTTGGTTTGAATAAAAATGAATGTAGGTCATTAAAACTCAAAGCCATGAATTATGCTTTAATTGATCAAATTTTGTATTGGAGGGATCCTAGAGGAATGCTTCTTAGATGTTTGTATAGGTCTAGAGATGAATCTGTCACTACTGAGTTACATGAAGGTGCATGTGGGGGTCATAAATATTGGAAAGAAATGTCATTCAAGATCTTAAGAGAAGGATATTACTGTCCTACCTTGTTTATAGTGTTTATACTCAGGTAAAATCTTGTCTGCAATGTCAAAAGTTTGCTGGTAAGAAAAATCTTTAGTCTTTTCCTTTAAAACCCGTTGCAATTAATGATCCATTTCAGCAATGTGGTTTAGATTTTATAGGTGAGATTAATCATCCCTCAAGTGGGAAACATAAATGGATTTTAACATCCATTTATTTCTTTACCAAGTCGGTAGAAGCAATTCCCTCTAGAAGGGAAAGTGATAAAGTCATTATCAATTTTGTTCAAGAAAATATCTTAAGTAGATTTGGATGTCCGAGGAAATTAGTGACTGATAATGCTCAAGATTTTAAGTCTAAGGCTATAGTATATTTTTGTGAAAGAAATGAAATCATACTAAAACATTATACACCCTATTACCCTCAAGGTAACATATTAACAGAATCTACAAATAAAAATATTATTAACTGTGTTAAAAATATGTTATTTCATAAAAAATGGTTTGGGACACTATGATGAAATATGCTCTTTGGGAAGATCGAGTACCTACAAAAAATCCCATCGTTGCATATCCATTTCAACTTGTTTATGGAACTGACACTGTGTTTCATGTTCAGTTGATTTTTCCACTAATAAAGTTTATGTGGGCCATTGAAGAGGAACCAAATGAAATTTAATTACAACAAGAAAGTGAATCATTAGTGAAAAAAGAAGATGCATACAAGAAGAAGGTAAAAGAAAGATCTGATAGAAAAGTTAAAGAATATACCTTTTTTATGGTTGATATGGTACTCAAATGGGATGCATGAGGATATGAAATGATGGGCCCATTCCTTTCGCAGGTATTCTACAAATGCTATGAGACATTGATTAATGTGGTCAACACTGGGTCCGAAATCCTTGTATACTTTCCACTCATGACTATGACTTCTGCACCGAATCTAACTTCCAGCAATCTTCTGCACTGTAGCCATTCTGATATGTATTGCTTGTGTGTACCCCACCATCTAGTGGGGGTAGCCTTCACTACATAGTCCAACGCACACAAGTGTTTTGATTCTGTTATCAGTCCTTCAAACTCTCTGAGGAATATCACAAGGTTAGGTAACCCCTCATATGTGGGTAGCTCCCTCAACTGGTTCTCCACCCGTCACACAAATTGGGTAAATATGGTGCATCTCCTCATAGAGACTTCATGAAATCTATTTTTCTAGTTCTCTAAGGCCTCTCTTGAGTCAGATGTGCATGAACTAGCACTCTTCCAGCTTAGGTTTCCATCCATTGTCGGGTTGATGTAATCTTCTTGTAAGGCAGTGACATTGTAGATATGGTGAAGATAATCAGCCTGTCCCTCGGTGTAGATAGGCTCAACGTATCTTTGTCCCTCTAATGGATCAATGGGGGACACTACCCTCATCTCATCATCCTCAAATGATAAAATCCTTTTCTTGAAATTTATAATGGTATGATTATCTATGGCCCAATCTATCCCTAGAAATGTAGGATATGGGTTCGTGTCATCGAAAATGTTAATGAATTCAAAGTCTGCAAATGTGTGCAGCCCCTCGATGTCGACAGGGACTTGACTCAACCTACCAATTGGTAGGACCTTCGCCTGATTTAAAAGTCGCAACTGGACAGGGGACCAGTCCAAGCACGGCTTTCCCGTGCTTTCCCAAGCTTGTTGCATTAGAATATTGACATCCGATCCCAGATCTAAAATAATGTAATCTATGTCATAATCCCCTACCTGCGCATTCATTCTTAAATCATGCTCCATTTTGAATTTCTTCTTGACATGGTTGACCTTTCTTCTAGGTTGCGACTCTTTTGGGTTTTTTTTTATCAGTTCTTGTAGTTCTTTGATAGCATCTTTAGCTTGAATTAGCGCTAAGCAACTTGACAGAAACGACTTAAGCTTACTAACCTTTTTTGGGGATATGCTTCTAGAATAGTTGTTGGAAGCGTTCAGGCATCTCCATGACTTCAACTAATGTCGACGGTTGTTCTTGATCCAAAAAATCTAGTTGCACGTCCAAAAATACTTGCTTCTACTTTTAAATGTTGAATGGTACTTTCTTCTGCGGTGCAGGTCGCACTTGCAGCTGCGGTTGCGGTTGTTCTTGTGGTATATCCTGATGAAATCCTGTGGCAGCACCTCCTTGTCTTACAACAGCAACGCTCAGCTCAGCAGAAATCATATAAACATTTAGGTTAGGGTTCGGATTCAGATTTGGATTCTACACAGGGTTAGGACCTTCGATGGTCCGAGCTTGCCACTTCGCAATCAACTGGGGACACTTCTCCACATTATGGTCCCGCGCTTTGCAGTAAGAACATGTCTTTGCAGGTTCTTGGAAATATCTAGCATAATGGTCTGGTTGTCCACAGTTATAACATGTAACCCGACCTTTGCTAAATCCTCCTCCTCCTCTACCTCTAAATTTTAAACCCCCCCCTTGTCATGTACCCATCCCTTCGACTAGTGAAGAGGATGCGACGAACATGGCGTTAACCATCTGGGCTAAGAGCCCCCATGAACATGTGAATTCATAAAAATGCCAAAATGCTGAAACAAAATGCTGTAACAAAATGATATGGACTAAAACATGCATAGATGCAATTACTTATCATACACAGATGCAAATACTTATCATACGCAGTGGAAACAACACACACACATACAAGCATTCATACAAGCATTCAATCAACATGTTCATCATGATCATTAACAGTAAATATAGTTGCAGAAGTAGAAATGGACAATATCACTTATCTTATGAAGAACTCAATCTGCAACCAGCTACGTCGCTGCAACGTTCCACCCAAACTTAGGCCAGCGTTCTCCTTAATCTCTCAGCAACGCTACCACCCCCGAGCTGGGCATGATTCTCCAAGGAGTAAGGGAACAAGAAAGCTTACACATAGCCAAGGATACGCAAACACAGCCAAGCCAACACAGTTGGGTTTATCAGGCCATTAAGGAGTGGGAAAGGCTAAATGCTAAGCGGGTGTGCTCATTACAGAGCCAAGAACACCTACACCAGAACTAGCCTGGATTCTAAGACATCCACACACACCCAACACAAGGAATCAGTCCCTTCTCTACTACACAGTCCCTCAGTCCTTGCATTCCCTTCTAGTGCTATTTAGGGGTTGTGGAGAAGAAATCCAGCCCTCTAGCTCTGTCTGTGTGGGTTCCAGCCACCAGGTTTGTCAAGCAAACCAAGCCCCCATCCCTGCTCCCAACACAGTCCGAATACCAACCATTGCACACATGTAATCATTCCGCTGTTATATCTTAATAGGGGAAACGATTCCTTAGTTTTTCTTGGCCCTATCGTGGCCAAAATGACTCCCAACAAATTACAACAGGCCACTGAACGTATCAGTGCACACAATTTACAACATGGGGGAAAACAACAGTCCCAAAATGTATCAGCAGACAATACCAACAAACGTGGGGAACAACAGCACGTCCCAGGCAATGAATCCACGGGAAGAATTACACAGACCACGCTAGGGAAGAAATTACAGTCTCCCAGCCTGTGCGTGAGTAACAACAACGCCGAACCCACAATCAGTCGGTGGGGAGAATATATAGCCACACCATCCGCAAATCCGTAGAGGAAAACTGCGTGGGTAAGAACCAGGAAACATCATGTGCATGAGGATGAACAAAACGACAGGAAATGGTCCTTGTGTGAGGATAAGTAGACCACAGTGAGGAATGAACCGACCGTGGAGGTAACGCGCAGTGGAGAGAATGTGTGAGTGTTTTCTTGCTGGTGGAGTGTGCGTGTAGGAAAGGACTAACAATCCTGCCACCCCACTCCCAAAAACAATAATTACCTCAACCACCAGCAGCAATTCTTAATGGAGGTGGTTGGGTAAGACAAGGTGGTGACACATGGGTTTTTCCCTCATGGCTCAAGGTTTGACAATTTCCCCACCCTTATCCTTGTGAAAATCATGCCCCTTCTCAATTTAGTTGTCGCGATCGTAGCTGGTCGAGTTCATTTTAATTAAAGATGCATATTTACATGATGCTAAAACTTGATATGTATGCCGCATGCCCCGATGTACCATTGATGACAAATTTAAATCCAAAACATAGCATAACCAATCAATGGTGGGGCCTTGGCCTTTAGCTCCACACCATGATCATTTACAATATATACATCATATACATGTAATGCAACGGGGTCAAAACTGGGGTGTTACATTCCCCTCCCCCTTCAATAGCATTGTCCTCAATGCTTACAAAATTGAACAAAATGCTACACTAGTATCTCCTCAGTGTTCCGCAGAATTGAACAAAAATGGATGTGCCAATCACATGGCATCCTCCAGCTCCCATGTAGCCTCTTCAGGTCCGTAGTGCTCCCATTGCACCTTTACCTGACCTATGGCTCGATTCTGGAGCATTGTGACCTTCCTGTCGAGGATGCGCATTGGCTCGATTCGGAACTCTCCCTCGGGTTCCACCTGAATCACATCCCAATTTATTACATGGTTAGGATCATGTACATATCTCTTAAGCAAAGAAACATGAAAAACATTATGAGCTCTAGTGCTAGCAGGCAATGCAAGTCTATATGAAACTGGCCCTATTATTTCAAGCACTTCAAATGGCCCACAGTATCTTGGTGACAACTTGGCACAACTTCCAAGCTTCAAGGAACTCTTCCTTGCCCACACTCTAAGGTAAACATGATCCCCAACTCTGAACTCCTTGTTCACCCTATGCTTATCTGCATAGCTTTTCTGTCTGTCCTGTGCTGCTTTCAGATTCTACCTAATCTTTACGACCTCTTGCTCCATTTCCTTGAGAAATTATGGTCCAAGCACAATCCTGTTCACTAGATTATCCCAGGTCACTGGTGTCCTACACATTCTTCCATACAAAGCTTCATATGGACTCATCCCCAAGGATGTCTGCTGTCCATTATTATAAGCAAACTCTACCAAGTGTAAGTAATCATCCCACTTGGTTGGTTTTTCCATTACGTACATGCGAAGCATATCTTCAAGCACCTGATTAACTCTCTCTGTCTTCCCATCTGTCTGAGGATGGTATGCAGTGCTGAAGTTTAGCTTTGTACCTAAATCTGCAAACAACCCCTTCCAAAAGTTGGAAGTAAACTTGACATCTCTGTCAGAGACTATTGCCTTCGGCAATCCGTGATATTTGAATATCTCCTTCATGAAGATCTTTGCAATGTCATCATTCTTATGCGTAGACTTAACCAATATAAAATGTGTTTCCTTTGTCAACTTATCCACCACAACCATTATGGAATCATGTTGTCTCCAAGTCATCGGCAATCCTGTAATAAAATCCATGGAAATAACTTCCCATTTCCATTCTGGAACTGGTAAAGGCTGCAACAAACCTGCTGGATGTTGATGCTCAACCTTTACTTGCTGACATTTCATACACCTGGAAATGTACTCAGCCATATCCCTTTTCATTCCTGGCCAAAGGTACTGCTTTCTAGCTGTAGCAATTGTCTTCTAATATCCTGGGTGACCAGAATACGGAGCTTGATGGATCTCATCCATAACAACTCTCCTCAAATCTGCTACATCTGGAATATAAATTCTACCTTTATAAGTGAGAAGTCCATCTTCTTCCAATTCATATCCCTCATACCTCTTCTCAAGACTTTGCTGCTGCAATTTTTCTTTTACTTGCTCATACAATTCATCTCCAACAGCATGACTAACAATCTGCTACCTCAAGTCCGATTGGCAAATACTAAGAGATGCCACATGCATTTCCTGCATCTTCCTGCTGAGTGAATAAGCTACCTTATTCTCTTTTCCCTATATGTGCTTGATTTCAAAATCAAAATCACATAAAAACTCCAACCATCTTGCTTGCCTGGCATTCAAAGTAGGCTGATCAAACAAATACTTCAGTCCACAATGGTATGTTCTGAGCTCAAATTTCCTACCCATCAAGTAATTCCTCCACATATTGAGAGCATGTACTATGGTTGCAAGCTCGATATCATGAGTGGCATAGTTCTTTTCATGTTCCTTCAGCTTTCTTGACTCATAACATATCACATGGCTGTCCTGCATAAGGACTCCTCCAAGCCCTTGTCCGCATGCATCGGTACACACCACAAAATCTTTTTTTGGATCTGCAACTTTCAATACTGGTGCACTGGTGAGAATACTCTTCAACTGCTGGAAGCTTTCTTCACACCTCGATGTCCATTCGAACTTCATCCCCTTCTTTTGCAAAGAAGTGATGGCATGTGCAACTTTGGAGAATCCCTTAATGAATCTCCTGTAGTATCCTGCAAGTTCCATGAAAGATATTACATCTGTCACATTTCTTGGAGTAGGCCAATTCATAATGGCTTCAATCTTTTCACTGTCCACAGATATACCTTCCTCTGAGATAATGTGACCCAAATACTGAATTCTATCTCTATAGAAGTCACACTTGCTCAGTTTTGCATACAACTGGTGCTCCCTGAGCAATTGCAATGTCAATCTCAAATGCTCTTCATGCTCTTCCTCATTCTTGGAATAAACAAGAATGTCATCAAGGAAAACAAGAACAAACTTGTCCAAATACCTGCTGAAGACACTATTCATGAGGCACATGAATGTAGCGGGTGCATTTGTGAGACCAAATGGTACCACTACAAACTCATAATGCCCATACCTTGTCCTGAAGGCTGTCTTATGAATGTCTTCATCCTTGATTCTCACCTGATGGTAACCAGACCTCAAGTCAATCTTGGAAAATACCTTTGCTCCTCTCATTTGATCAAAGAGGTCATCAATCCTAGGCAAAGGATATTTATTCTTCACAGTAACCTTGTTCAACTATCTGTAATCAATGCATAACCTGAGTGTACCATCTTTCTTCTTTACAAACAGAACTGGTGCTCCACAAGGGGACACACTCGGTCGGATATACTTCTTTTCCAACAACTCTTGCAGTTGCATATTCAATTCTAACATCTCTGGTGTACTCATCCTGTAGGGTGCCTTGGACACTGGTGCTGCTCCTGGCATGAGTTCAATAGTGAATTCAATGTCCCGCTTTGGAGGAAGCCCTGGAATCTCATCAGGAAATACATCCCTGAATTCCTGTAACACATGATAGTCCTCCAACCTCAGAGTCTCATCTCCTGATGTCTCCAAAATATGAGCTGCATACAACTGGCAACCCTTCCTACAGAACTTCTTCAGCTGCATTGCTGAAACCTGCCTTACTGAAATCACCTTTGGAATACCTTTCACAACTACTAGGTTCCCTTCTTCATTCATGCATTCGAAAGTCTTATGGTAACAGTCAAGCTTCACTCCGTGAGCTTCTAACCAATCCATTCCAATGAGAACATCATAGGAACCAAGCGGTAGAATATTCAGATCTACACAAGTGACCAATCTATCCATGACCAATGGACATTTCTCTACCACTTCACTGACCTTTCTCTTAGTTCCAGTGGCTAGTTGAACTAACCAAGACTTCCTATGCTTTATTTTCTTAAAAGCACAAATCTCTACTACTCCAGGAGTAATGTAGTTGTGCGTAGAGCCAGGGTCAATCAAAATAGAAACATATTGCTTAACAATCTTACCTGCTACTTCAACCACAGTTGACTGGTGATCTGCCTGACGATCCTCCAGTGCTGCATAAATCCTAGGAACTGCCCTTGCTACTTGACCCACTGTTTCTGCTTCTTGAACGTTATAAGCTGGCTTTGCACTCTCATTCTCGAGTGGACAATTTCTATGCATGTGGGGTCCTCCACATTTCCAACATTGAAGTGGCCCTCTATTCTGCTGTGGATCCTTAGGCTTTTCTCCTATCACTCCAATTGGCTTACTCGCAGCTTGGGATGGCTGCTTCTGCTGATTCTTGAAGTTAGAAGGTTTGAAACCTTTCTTTCTTTGGTCAAACTTCTCATTCTTCTTGTCCTTCCATGCCTTATGGTAATTCGACTTACCTTTGCTTTGCTCATAGCAATACTTAGCCTTCCTTATTGCTTCCTCAAGAGTTCTAGGTTCATAAAACTCAATTCTATCTTTGTAAGACTGAGGTAATCCACTCAGAAAACGCTGGACCTTCACTTTTCATCTCTGATGTACTAGACATACCTCAACAGCTCCAAAAACTTATTTGCATACTCTTCCATGGTCCGCTGTCCCATTCTCAGCTCATGGAACTCCTTAATCTTGTCATCACAATATCTGTCAGAGAGGTATTTCTGCTTGAAATACTTCTTGAACTGTTTCCACTTAAGTCTCCTTTCACTAATACTCTTTACTTGCTTGAAGTGTTCCCACCAAATGTATGCTCTTCCATTCAGATTGAATATGGTAACTCTTGCCTTCATGTTTCCTGAATAGTCATGCACTTGAAAGTACTTCTTTATCCCAAGAAGCCAAGCTTCAGCCTCTTGTCCAGTCTTTACCTCACCATCAAACGTAGGAGGTTTAGCTTTCTTAAATTCATCCAGAGAGCGAATCCTATGGTGTCTCTTTCTTTTTCTTTTATGAGAAGAAGAACTTGAATCCCCGCTGGATTCTTCAGAATCAGATGATCCACTAGAAGTCCTTCTCCTTCTCCTAGTACTGCTCTTACTGCCTTCTGGTCTTGTTGTACCTCGTCCAGAGTCTATCTTTCTTTGCAAGTCTGTCAAACTCTGCAACATTGCAGCATTCAACTGATGCTGCTCTTCTTGGGATTTAATCAAGCTTCTCATGGTGGCTGCAACATCTGACGATGTC
The DNA here is from genome assembly GCA_001517045.1 of Pseudotsuga menziesii. Lineage (NCBI taxonomy): Eukaryota > Viridiplantae > Streptophyta > Pinopsida > Pinales > Pinaceae > Pseudotsuga > Pseudotsuga menziesii. The sequence continues at coordinate 260,945 of LPNX010764468.1, forward strand.
TCTTGGAATATTCTTCCATTAGACTCAATGTCATCATTTCTATTATGGACATTTTCTCCCATGGCATCTTCTGCTCGCTCGTAAGAATCCCGAGCATCATACCCATCATGGGTTCTCATGGCTGAAACACCTCTGGCTTTGCCACACCGTTCTTTCCGGAGTATTGCTTTCGGAAGTTATCTAAAGTTCTGCAAATGTGTTCGTAGCAAACTGTTAGATGCATAGTATTAATATAAATCAAAATTACTTACCTTTTCTTATGGAAATTCATAAAACAACAATTATGCTAAACACATAATTTTTTCTATTTCATATTCAACCCTGTAATCCACTGAAAAATAGCTGAAAATTCCACTGAAAAACAATCGAAATTTCCTCTGCAGAATCGGGTCCCATTCCAACTATCAATCTGACGTTTCGACAGTCAAATCAACTATTTTCTTCTGCTGTTCATCGGATGCACAGTTGCTTGGGCAGCCGCAACGGCGGAAAGTGATCTTCCTACCATTTCCGCGGGAAACCATCTAGACTTCCGATCGGCGAGTTGCTTGTCTATTTCCTTCCGCGTATCGGGCCTGCATTGGTCTATCATTCCGTAATGGCCGCCAACAATCCCCTTATAATTTCCACAGATCACAGTTCTATCGGCAGTCAGAACGTCATCCCACTATGGCATCGGACTCTCAGTCCTCTAGGAATCCGCAACGGTGGCAAACCAATCAACTATTTTTCGTCGATCCTTTGCTTACCTATCAGTGAAAAGTTTCCCTATCCATCGCCGATCATCCACTGTTTGTCGCCACCGCCCGGGGTTACTGTTCATCGGTTGTCGGGTGCACTAAGCACTATCGTGTCGGCAATCAGATCTTCTAACCCTTCGGAAGGTTAGTTCACTAAAAATCCGCAACGACGGGTAGTGATCTCACTACGGGTTCCGCGGACCATACTCATCGGTTGTCGGAAGCTCTATCCGCTAACTTCATCCGACGTGTCGGTGGTCCAATCTTCTAAAGTTTTTCGACGTTTTCTGTACTTAGAAAAATTTCTGGAAATTTTTCTTTGAAAATATTTCTTCTTCCTTCCACCACCACATCGGCTGCTCAATCAACTATCCTTCACCAAAGTTTCGGCTATCTTCGGAAGATCTCCACCAAAACCGTGGCTCCATCTTCAACTAATTTCTGCCGAAACCTCCTCTTCTCCTCCACCGCTGTATCGACAACCTCATCTTCTATTTTCTTCCGATACTTGCCACTGCATCGGCTACTCAAACAACTAGCTTTCGTCGACGGTCTCCATACTTTGAAGATTTTTTTCAAATTTTCAAAAATTTTCCCCTTTTCACGGCGATCGGGTCCACTATCCTTCAGAAGGATAGTCCGATAGACAGCTGTAACGGCGGATGTTCAATCCACTATCCATCGCCGATGGCTAACGGCTCCAGGACTTAGAAAATTCCGATTGGCTCAACTTTCTTCTTCCTGTCGGCGAAATAGTTCCTTCCGCAGACGCAAAGGCGGAACACGATCCTTTATCTTCTTCCGATCGGCGGCGCATCCTGATTGGCATCGACAGTCTCTTCTCATCGAAAGTCTAGTGCTCTAGACTTCCACAACAACGGGCGCTCGATCAACTATCTTCTTCCGATAGCCAACTATTTCTATACTTAGAAAAATTTTAACTTTCTTTCTTTACGGCGTCGGCGATCAGAGGCTTTTGTCGTCGGACGCGTAGTCCTTTAGCCATCCGCAATGGCAGACGCTCAAACGACTATTTTCCGTCGATGTGCGTCAAACGCTTAGAAAAATTTTCGCGGTTTTCTTTCTGACTATGCCCCATCGGGCATGCTTCTGCCTAGCTCTTCCGCTACATCGAAAGTCTTTCCCACTAACTCTTCCGCTACATCAGAATTCCTTCCCACTAACTCTTCCGATGATCCAACAGTTCAAACATCAGACATGCTTCCACCTAGCCCTTCCGCTACATCGGAAGTCTGTTCCACTAAGTGTTCCGACTGTTCAACACTTAGGCAATTTTTTTGAATTTTTATCCCTGATTTCTGTTGGGCAGAGAGAAATACTGTTTCTGTCCCTGCATCTTCATGGTCCATTCAGGCCCATGTTGCAACACACAGGGTCTTCACTTAGTGAAACCATGCCATAGCATGTTCGTTCGTGGCATATGAAACAATACCCCTATTTTCAAAAAATATTGGAAAATACCTCCCAAAATCATTTTTTTAACCCCCTACCAATATGCCTTGCCGATTTTAAAAAACCCCTATTTTCCCTATGTATTGCATGTATCCATTTTTTCATTTACATTTTTTATACTGCTTTATATTTCTACCTAAGGGAAAAAAACTAAACACAAGAAAGGGCGACACTTGATAGGTGCCCTTAGGAAAATCACTTTATTAGGAATTAAAATGTATCACATGATGTCAAAACAAATAAGAGAGGGTTTATTTCTACCAATCTCAAACAGTAGTGTGTTTTCCCCAAGAAGGGTTCAAAAATGAAACTTACACCATTTATAACTGCTTCTTTCCATCACAGATTTTTTATCCAAGCACCATTTTGGTATCTAGGAGATTGTACAACTTTAGAAACAAAATTGATTTGGAATATTCAATGCATACTATTCATCTTTTTAGATTAAAAACAATAGGAATTTAACAATAGGAATGGACGAGTCGAGCTGGCATCCATTTATCCAATGAACTTGTGAGCATTTAAAGCATAAATTCATGATGTCAAAATAGAACACCTTTCAGTTGAAGATTGTATTTCCAGTTCAGATGTCTACCTCGTCACCAAGTTCCTAGCTAAGTTTTACTCAAACAAATTCTTTATCATCTACGGGGAAAAGAAAAAAAAATCGAGGGTTGTGACAAACAAGCAAGCTGGTCAGAAGACATAAATAAAAAGATGGAGAAGCAAAGTCAACTAAAAAATATGAGCCGAATCACTAAACACCAGTAACATTATGAGCAATTTCAAATTTAGTCTTCAAACTGACAATTTTTCTTCAACATAGATTCAAGGAAAATTCTGGAGGTGTGACTCTAACAAAGCAACCAACCAAACTACATAAAAATATCTCCAACAACGTATTTTCAAA
>LPNX010764468.1:267073-342633 GCA_001517045.1 Pseudotsuga menziesii
AATTAGCTTTGACTCAAACAGAACCAAGACATCCAACTAAGAGCAAACATGCATATAATTAAAAGATCCAAGAAATACAATCGCAAATCGATTCAGATCTAGGAACTGGCTATCACCTCCAAATCGGATTTATATCTGAAACATAACAACCGTATATTCCATGATGTATGTATTCCAATCTTCAAACTATCCTAGATTATAATTCATCAAATCCATAAAAAAAAACAGACTTAGCTTCACTAGCAGTAATAACGAAGATCAAAGGGTACCACCTCCTTTTCAAAATAACATGGTAGAAAAATATGAACCAAATGAAATAGATGAATTTGAGATTGAGGATATTGATCAAAGTATTGATAAATTGTATGATAGTCTTTCTTCCAATTTCTTCACTAAATCTTATTATCATTATGCAAGGGTTTCTAATCATGATATGACATATAATTTTGAGCAGGGTTGGTTAGATCCTTCAAGAACAATGAATGTTTGTTAGGATGCTCCACAAAAAAGTTATGGTCTCATATCTGGAGTCAAACATGCACCACAAAATAGGAAGAGAGGGGTAAATGTTCATGCAAAACAAGGACCATCTCCTGAAAAAAGACAGAATCAACAGCAAAATAGAGACAAATATGCAGACATCAAGGAGGTAGCTAAATCATCTTATGGGTTTAATCTTGGACATGAAATTAGTCGGATTAAAATTCTTATTCCATTAATTGAACTCATAAAAAACCAGCCATATGGGGAACCTGCTCTTAAGCTTTTTAATCCTTCTACCAACCTTGTCCCTATAGACACTTCCAATTTACAAGATGAGCATCTCACCATCATTTTTGGTCCTAAATCATTTGGTAATTTTGATGATAAGTCAAATTTTCCTCTACTATTTTATATTACTCTCATAGTTCATGATCATATGCTACATAATTGTCTTTTGTATTCTGGTGTTTCGCACAATCTCATGCCTAAGGCAGTCATGGAAGCTCTAGGGCTAAGTGTCACTAAGCCTTACCATGATTTATATGTTTTTGATTCCAAAGCAGTAAAATGTCTTGGGGTTATTAAGGATATTGTTTTCAGCTTACATAGTTACCAATGGAAAGTGTGCTAATGTATGTTGTTATTGTTGATATTCCTCCTAAGTTTGGTATGCTTCTGTCAAGATCATGGGCAAAAAGGGTAGGTGGAACTTTGCATATGGATTTTTCCTATGCGACGATTCCGGTGTTTGGAGGAGAGTATAGAAGACTTTATAGGGAATTACAACTCACTTATTTGGTAAGTGATAATCAACATCCTACAAACCACCCTATTTATGTAGTCCAAAAGTAAATGGGATCTTGTATGTTACATATGAATGATGATACCACATGTGTTTTGCAAGTTTAAAAAGAAGATTCAGTTAAGCACATTATAGAAATTCAGGATAATCTGTGGCATATGTATTTTGATGGCTCATCATGTAAAGAGGGAGCAGGAGCATGTATTGTACTCATTTCTCCGGGAGGTGAAATAATCTATTTGATGTACAAATTGGAACTTCAGACAACAAATAATATTGTTGAATATGAGGCATTAATACTTGGTCTAAGGGATGCAAAAGATTTAAATATTCAACCATTGGTTGTTTTTTGTGACTTCGAGTTAGAGTTTTAGCAGGTTAAGAATGTTTATTAGGTAAAACAACAACTGCTAAAAGTTTACAGAAATGAGGTATCGGATCTTGTGGACAATTTCTTCATAGATTTTAATATATATATTATTCTGAGAGATCACAATCAAACAGTTGATTCTTTGACTTTAGCAACAACTTATTTTAAAGTGCCAAAACAAACTCAGCTCAGACGTCCAATTGAAGTTAGATACATGCCTTCAATTCCGGATAACATTAAACATTGGAGGGTGTTTCATGATAATCAAGAGATTAGAATATTCTTGGAATTTACAGGTGAGTTTTCCACTTCATTAATTAATCAAGTTGAAGATGTTTGGATGGATGAAAATGCTTCTTGTTTTAAAAATTCAATTGGTGGTCATGATGTAATTGAATTGAAAGGAAATTTTATCCACAAAGGTTGTGTCCCTTTGGAAAGACTATTTTCTAATAATGACACCTTATTGAAACCCACTATGAATTCATCTGAAGAAAATGTTTTGAGTTGTAATATTGGCATTGCAAATAATCCAAAACTCATTAAGTTATCTAAATCACTTTCAAATGAACAAAGCACGAACAAAGAAAAAGATATATTAAGCTGATGAAAGAGTTTGCAGATATTCTTCCCTGGTCCTATAAATATCTGAAGACATATGATACTAATATAATTCAACACAAGATTCCATTAAATCCAAATACAAATCCTTTCAGATAGAAGTTAAGATGTATAAATACAACGTTGTTATCAATTATTGAAAAAGAGGTAAAAAATCTTTTAGGTGCAAAAATTATCGTACCTCTTAGATATTCTTCTTGGGCAGCAAACTTGGTGCATGTACACAAGAATAATGGGGAAATAAGGATTTTTGTATATTTTCATAATATGAACAAATGTTCCCTTAAAGACAACTATCCATTTCCCATAATTGATCAAACATTGCAGAGTAGTTGGTTCCCAATGAATATCAATGATTGATGGATTCTCTAAGTACAATCAAATTGTTGTACATCCAGAGGACAGAGAAAAAACAACATTTACTACTCCTTGGGGCACATTTATGTATGATAAAATACCATTAGCAATCATGAATATTGGTGACACATTTCAAAGAGATATTGATATAACTTTTGTTGGTGAGAAAGATAAATTTGTGGTTATCTATCTAGATGATATTACAATATTCTCCAAGTTTGATGATGAACACCTAAAACATCTGAGACAAACCTTTCTTAAATGCAGAAAATTTGGACTATATTTGAATCCAAAGAAATATTATTTTGCCATGATAGAAGGTAAGAAGCTCCCGAGTCATCTAGTTTCCTCCGAAGGGATTAATATAGATCATGAACGTGTCAAATCCATCCTGAAAATTAGTATTCCTAGAAATAAGAAGGAGATTCAATCTTTTTTTGGAAAAATAAATTTTCTGAGGTGGTTCATTCCTAATTTTGTAGAGATTATTAAACATATTACATGCATGCTCAAGAAATACAGAAAAGTAAAATGGTCAGTTGAATTTGGATTATCATTCGAGAAGATAAAACATGCTCTTATGGAAGCACTAGTGCTAGTAAGTCCATATTTTATGATTTTTATTTTTATTTTTCTTTTTTCTTTTACATTAGAAGGTACTATATATGTGGTATTATTGCAAAAGAATTCTGAAGGTTTAGAACAACCTGCTTCATTCTTTAGTAAAACATTAAGAGACTCATAGTTTAAGTATAGTACAATGGAAAAATAGGCTTATGCATTGGTTAAAGCTATGCAGTTCTTTAGGATTTACATTTTTCATTCGAAAATCATAGATTACGTGCCTAGTGCAGTAGTCAAACAAATTACGGTGCAGCGTGAAAGTGAAGGGAAAAGAGGGTGTTGGATAGCCAAGATCATGGAATATGATGTTGAAATCATACCTACAAAATTGGTGAAAGGAAAAGGTTTCGATAGAATTCTTGCAAATTCAAATTGTCAGGCCTTAAGTCTTCATTTGGTAGAGAATCAATCTAATCAAGAAGAATTACAAAAATACCAAAACAAACGATAGATTTATGACATATATTATGAGTGTCCTTGGTATGGCGAGATAGTTTATTTTCTACTACATTTAGAATGTCCCTTTGGTTTGAATAAAAATGAATGTAGGTCATTAAAACTCAAAGCCATGAATTATGCTTTAATTGATCAAATTTTGTATTGGAGGGACCCTAGAGGAATGCTTCTTAGATGTTTGGATAGGTCTGGAGATGATTCCGTCACTACTGAGTTACATGAAGGTGCGTGTGGGGGTCATAAATATTGGAAAGAAATGTCATTCAAGATCTTAAGAGAAGGCTATTACTAGCCTACCTTGTTTATAGTGTTTATACTTAGGTAAAATCTTGTATGCAATGTCAAAAGTTTGCTGGTAAGAAAAAGCTTTAGTATTTTCCTTTAAAACCCGTTGCAATTAATGATCCATTTCAGCAATGTGGTTTAGATTTTATAGGTGAGATTAATCGTCCCTCAAGTGGGAAACATAAATGGATTTTAACATCCATTTATTTCTTTACCAAGTCAGTAGAAGCAATTCCCACTAGAAGGGAAAGTGATAAAGTCATTATCAATTTTGTTCAAGAAAATATCTTCAATAGATTTGGATGTCCGAGGAAATTAGTGACTGATAATGCTCAAGATTTTAAGTCTAAGGCTATAGTATATTTTTGTGAAAGAAATGACATGATACTAAAACATTATACACCCTATTACCCTCAAGGTAACATAATAGCAGAATCTACAAATAAAAATATCATTAACTGTGTTAAAAATATGTTATTTCATAAAAAATGGTTTGGGACACTATGATGAAATATGCTCTTTGGGAAGATCAAGTAATTACAAAAAATCCCATCGGTGCATATCCATTTCAACTTGTTTATGGAACTGACACTGTGTTTCATGTTCAGTTGATTTTTCCAGTAATAAAGTTTATGCGGGCCATTGAAGAGGAACCAAATGAAATTTAATTACAACAAGAAAGTGAAGCATTAGTGAAAAAAGAAGATGCATACAAGAAGAAGGTAAAAGAAAGATTTGATAGAAAAGTTAAAGAATATACCTTTTTTATGGTTGATATGGTACTCAAATGGGATGCACGCGGATATGAAATGATGGGCCCATTCCTGTCGCGGGTATTCTACAAATGATATGCGACATTGATTAATTTGGTCAATAGGGTCCGATAGCCCTTTATACTTCTGACTCATGACTATGACTTCTGCACCGAATCTAATTTCCAACAATCTTCTGCACTATAGCCATTCTTATATGTATTGCTTGTGTGTACCCCACCATCTAGCTGGGGTAGCCTTCAATACATAGTCCAACGCACACAAGTGTTGTGATTCTGTTATCAGTGCTTCAAACTCTCTGAGGAATATCGCAAGGTTAGGCAACCCCTCATATGTGGGTAGCTCCCTCAACTGGTTCTCCACCCGTGGCACGAACTAGGTAAATATGGTGCATCTCCTCATAGAGACTTCATGAAATCTGTTTTTCTAGTTCTCTAAGGCCTCTCTTGAGTCAGATGTGCATGAACTAGCACTCTTCCAGTTCAGGTTTCCATCCACTGTCGGGTTGATGTAATCTTCTTGTAAGGCAGTGACATTGTAGATCTGGTCGAGATAATCACCCTGTCCCTCAGTGTAGACAGGCTCAACGTATCTTTGTCCCTCTAATGGATCAATGGGCGACACTACCCTCATCTCATCATCCTCAAATGATAAAATCCTTTTCTTGAAATTTATAATGGTATGATTATCTATGGCCCAATATATCCCCAGAAACGTAGGATATGGGTTCATGTCATCGACAATGTTAATGAATTCAAAGTCTGCAAATGTGCGCAGCCCCTCGATGTCGATAGGGACTTGACTCAACCTACCAATTGGTAGGACCTTCACCTGATTTGAAAGTCGCAACTAGATAGGGGACCGGTCCAAGCACGGATTTCTCATGCTTTCCCAAGTTTGTTGCATTAGAATATTGACATCCGATCCCAGATCTAAAATAATGTAATCTATGTCATAATCCCCTATCTGCACATTCATTCTTAACTCGTGCTCCGTTTTGAATTTCTTCTTGACATGGTTAACCTTTCTTCTAGGTTGCGACTCTTTTGGGGTTTTTTTTATCAGTTCTTGTAGTTCTTTGATAGAATCTTTAGCTTGAATTAGCGCTAAGCAACTTGACAGAAACGAGTTAAGCTTACTAACATTTTTTTGGGATCTGCTTCTGGAATAGTTGTTGGAAGCGTTCAGGCATCTCCATGACTTCAGCTAGTGTCGACGGTTGTTCTTGATCCAAAAACTCTAGTCGCAAGTCCAAAAAGACTTGCTTCTACTTTTAAACGTTGAATGGTACTTTCTTCTGCGGTGCAAGTCGCACTTGCGGCTGTGGTTGCGGTTGTTTTTGTGGTATATCCTGATCAAATCTTGTGGCAGCACCTCCTTGTGTTACGACAACAATGCTCGGCTCAACAGAAATCATCTAAACATTTAGGTTAGGGTTTGGATTCAGATTTGGATTCTGCACAAGGTTAGGACCTTCGATGGTCCAAGCTTTCCACTTCGCAATCAACTGGGGACACTTCTCCACATTATGGTTCTGCTCTTTGCAGTATGAACATGTCTTTGTTGGTTCTTGGAAATCTCTAGCATAATGGCCCAGTTGTCCACAGTTATAGCATGTAACCTGACCTCTGCTAAATCCTCCTCCTCCTCTACCTCTGAATTTTAAACCCCCCCCTTCCCTTAGGGTGTGGTTGTTGCGGTCGGTACTGATTCTGCTGGTATTGCGGCTGATATTGGTTTTGTGGCACATACTGATTCTAAGGTGCATACTGATTCTGGGGAGCATACTGATTATGATACTAGTTTGGTGGGAAAGGCACATGCTGGTAGTGTGCTTGCGCCTGTTCATCCTGAACCTGCCCATCATTCTTCATCAAGTAGGTGTCTACCTTCTTTTCCTTCAAGAGTTGGTATGCTCTGCAATCCTTCTCTTCATGCCCCACTAACTTACAAAATTTACAGAAAAGGCTTGCTGGGGTACTTACAATCTTTTGCAAGTATAGGAACTCTTCATCACAATGCCCTTTAGTCTGGCATATACGGCACCAGGGTATTCTATGTGCACTCAATGGGTTTGGCACAGTTGATGCGATGTAGTTCATGTAGGATGGAAAATTATACTTGGTGTGTCCATCTGTTCTGCATTTTGTACACCATAAATTGTCTTGGGCTTCCTTTCCCTTCTTGATATCCTGAAGTTGTATCATCATATTAGCTAGCTGCCACTGAATATGCACCATTCCTATGGCACCATCTCTGATTGGTGAGGTTTCCAGCTTCATTGCTAATTTGATCGCTTATGTCTATGATTCTATCTTTGTTGCATTAATGGGCCCCGGATGTGTGGTAATAGCACAGCAATAAACCACTTTTTATGCTGCACATCTGACATTTGGAAACTAACTTTGGCCATCAAAGTTTTAAATCGTTGGTCAAAGTCCCATACGGACTCTGCCAATGATTGTTTTATCTCCTTGATCTTGGTGATACACTGTGACTCAGATTTAGGTTTTTTGAACTCATAGATCATTGCAAGTCAAATTTCTTCAAGGGTCTTATGTGGGGTTCCTGGTGGTACTATGCAGAACTTCATAAACCAGTCCAACGTACGACCCCTCATAGTCATGATCATCTGCGCTTTCTTTAGGTCAGTGTTATGAACTAGGCGAACCATCCAAACAGCTTCACAGAGGAACCAATGCTACTCTAGATCCTCTGCTCCATTCTCATTGAATGTGGGTAACCTAATATCATGCTTGACCATTGAGTTGGCATCAGGGTTGTCTGATGAATAATTTAATGGAGGTGCACCCTCTTGCGGGCTAGTCACAGTACTAGCACTATCAATATTAACAACTCTTTCATGAGATGAGGCTCTAGACCTTACCTCTAGCAATACTCTTCTGCTTCAGATATCGACTGATACTCTTCGTCTTCATTGCAAGACCCTTCGTCTAGCCACGACTTAACTTCGTAGTCACTTTATCCAAACAGAATAGGACTTGTCTTTCTCCTTTTTCTAGACCTAAATATCCTTCCACTCCTTAGAAATCCAGCTTCTAGTTCAGGTTCTATTCTTCCTGGGAACATATCAGCTCACCACTTCCCATTTTCTCTACAGATTGTTCGTGACATATCCCCTCCTCTGGATATGTGACTCAACTGCTCAACTACAAGATACCCTTCTTATAGACGAGCAAATTTATCCATGTACTTATAGACAACAAGTATCTCCGTCGAGGTCCTTGGAAAAAATTTCTTTCAGCCTCACTATATGAGGTTATAATCTCTACTGCAAACTTAGTAATATACCCTTGTAAAATACTATCGACCCAAAAATAAACAGCTCTAGAGATGGGTTTACTTACACTGGTTATCTCGCGAACCAATTCATCACTCCACTCAACCACTTCTCTTCTTTGGAAATTTGTCTGTCAAGTTGCCAATCTTGACAACCACTCATGCAACATAATAGGAAACTCTGCAAAGAAGATCTCGTGAATATCAAAGTATTTGTACCAGTATAACCATTCTTATGCACCCAACGGTGATCCTGCGCTCTCTTCTTGGGAAAAGGTTAGCATCTTAGACTCCATCCAATCCTCTATTTCCTTCTTTGTCGGATGCCACAACATCTCCCTCGACTCAAATGATTATGGGTCCCGATGACGAAACCATTTGTTGGCCTCTTTTCCTTCCTTACGCGATCTAGGTTCAACAACAACACAAAACCAACAAAAAAACCCAAAGACATCGGCCCGACAGAGCAAGCTCATTCGGCAACACCTATGAGGCAAGCATAGTCTCACCCGAGATGTCTTAATGTGTAACTGCCAGAACTATGTTTCCACAGTTGGAGAGGAATAACAGTCCCTTGGCGTGGGACCAAGGCACTCGACAGAGATGGAGGGATGGATTCTTTTACTATGTGATAGAGGCACAACCATGCGCCACAACCAGCATGTGATACAACCTTGTCCTTAAAAAACTTAACAGCTGGTGCAATAGTGCGACGCAGATGATTCCTTGATAGTAAATGACCATGATGCAACTTATATTATGAATTTATAGTGTTAAACATGAACTAATACATTCATCACTCACTGCTTATCAATATTGCGACATTCATTCAACTAATGACCATAAATAATGCAAGTTTAATCAAACATTCAACATTAATCATTCATTAACACATGAAATAAGGTGGAAACCCATCTGGGAAAACCACCAAGGTTCTCTTCATCTGGCATTAGAAATATAGGTAGCACCTTGCAGTCTGCGACTTACAGGCTTGTTTTTAAAATATGTCTTTTAGCTCAACTCTTCTTGCTCTCATGCTCTCTGGTTTATTCTTCTATCTACTCCTGTTGATCTGCACACAACCTAGATCGACTCTTCTACTCTATTATCTGTGCACTTAGCTACAAATCAACTCCTACAAATGGTCTGCGCACTCAGTTGCATATCCACTCCTACAAATGGTTTGCGCACTCAGCTGCAGATCCACTCCTAAAAATGGTCTGCGCACTCAGCTGAAGATCCATGGCTCAACAACCTTCTACTATCAGACTCCTCTCTGATATTTTACAAAACTTCTACTCTTACAACCTCTTATTGAAGCTAACCCTTATACAGAGCGGGTTCCTCCTATTTATAGTGTTTACAAGACTGCGCAGGGTCAACTGAGTATAGCTCAGTTATTACAGACTCAAGTAGCTATAAAATATCTTCTATTACATTGATGACGACCCATACCTAGCCGCAAAAGTCCTGTATTACATTCAACATGACCATAACTAACCGCAGAAACATCTTTCAACCTGTTTGTACAAGTCATAACTAGCCGCAAAACTATCCTTTAGTTTTCCGTCGGCTCGTCCTTTTGCAGTCTTCCTTGACTTGCACTTGTTCAGCCTTAACTCTTCTATCCGCCTCTTCCACCGACTCAGATCTACCTTGCCTCATCACATCGATCCTCGTTGCAGCTTCCTCTCCTATGTGCTTCCCTTCCATCCTTTACCTACTTTTCCCCCATCGCACACCTGTTTTTCCTCTTGCGCTTGCGCGCCGGATTCTTCCTTATGCACTTTTCTTGGTGCAACATGAAGAATTGACTACTAGTTTTAGCAATACTTTTAGTTTTACGGGCAAAAATCCATTCATCCATAGTGCGCTATAGGAAATCCGTGACAAGGTTTTGGAGATAGTTCCGACCGGACTACTGACTAGACCACAATGGACACCAACACCGCATATGATGATGGAATGTTACAATGTCACGAGAGAACTCAATGACAAGGAATATCCAAACGTCGTCTATATTCCAGAGTGGGAAGTAATTCATGATATCGAAGCACGGGAAATACCGTTCAACAAATTCAAGCAGCCGCTGAAGATAAAGAAGATCAATATTGGGACAATGGAAGACCCAAAGTTTGCTAGTATTGGAGACTATTGGGACGATTCGACAATGGGGAAGGTCACCAACCTACTACATGAGTTTCAAGATTTATTTTTGACAAAATTTTCCAAGATGAAAGGAATTTCAAGGGACTTGGGCAAAATGAATATCCCTCAGAAACCTTATGCGAAACCAGTAAAGCAACAACCGTATAGGTTGAATCCTAAATAAAAAGAGCATGTCAAGGATGAATTAGAATGAATGTTGGATGTAGGGATTACCAATCCTATTGAAGAATAAGAATGGATCAACCAGATGGTCATTCATGACAAAATTATTGGGGAAATCAGGATCTGCATGATATGAGGAAATTAAGTGATGCAAGTGTTCATGTTTTGTTTCCCATGTCATTACTGATGAAGTACTAGAAGGAGTAGGATGACAGGAAGTCCACTCATTCACGGATGGCTTTTCAGGATATCACCAGATAAGGATTGCAAAGGAGGATCGACATAAAACCACATTCGTAACAGAATGGGGTTGTTTTCAGTACACGGTGATGCCATTCGGTCTCAAGAATGCACCTGCAATTTTTTCAAGGTTAGTTTTTGTTGCTTTCAAATATTTTTCATTCATACGTTCCTAGCAGTTTATATGGATGACTGGACCGTCTATGGCTTGGTAAAATACCATACTGCAAACCTTCGATTGATGATGGAAAGGTGTTGACAACATTAGATTTCACTAAATCTAAAGAAATGTTTCTTTTGTGCACCATTTAGAATCCTATTGGGACATATCATATGCAAGTAAGGCATGCTGGTTGACCTCGCCAAGATTGCGATACTCACCCACCTACCAGCACCAACGACAGTAAAACAATTAAGGGTGACTTTGGGCCACACAGCATATTACTAAAAGTTTATAAGAGGATATGCATTAATTACTGCACCAATGGAGAAGTTATTAAAGAAAGATGTGAAGTTTGAATGGAACTATGAGTTCTCGATGAGCCTCGACATACTAAAGCAAAAAATGGTTGCTACACCAATATTAATATTTCTGGATTGGACAAAGGAGTTTTATGTCCTTGTCGATGCTTTGTCAATAGCACCAGGATTAATATTATCCCAACCAGGAGAAGGATCGATTGACCACTCGATCGCGTTTTCAAGTTAGAAGTTTCCCACTATAGAGAAGAACTATACGACGATAGAAAGAGAATGATTGGCGATGGTATATGAGTTACAAAAGTTTCACCACTACCTGTTAGGAGGGCACTTCAAGATGCTTACCGACCATTCAACATTCAAATACTTGGTTAATAAGCCTATGTTGGGGAGGATATATGTTGATGGTTGTTGTTGTTCCAATAATTTGACTTTGAAATCATTTTGAAACCTGGACGTTTGAACCCAAGGCCCGATCATCTATCAAGAATAGAATCTGACGAAGAACCATGCAACATCGAGGACAGATTACCTGATGCAGAACTATTGAGAATCGGAATGGTTGACGACCATTATGAACAAGTTGCCCATTTTTTGGCGATAGGGAAAGCTCCTAAGTATTTCACTACCAATCAGAAGAAACAACTAGTCGTTAGAGCCATTGAGTTTCAACTAATCGCAGGGAAGCTGTACAAAATTGGGTCGGATGAGATTCTTCATTGATACGTCCTTTCGCATGAACAAGAAAGAGTGTTGGAAGAGGCACATGATGGCATTGCAGGAGGAAATTATGGAGGACATGAAAATTCCAGGAAGATACTTAGAGATGGACTATGGTGGCCGACAGTGCATGGTGATGCAACAAATTATGCTTAAAGTTGTGATGTATGTCAAAGAATGTGAAAACTATCACGTTGAGAGCAGATACCATTAGTACCATAGATAATGATACAACCATTTGATAAGTGGGAAATAAAATTTATAGGACCTATTAATCCACCCAAAAAAAGAATAGGTCGAAGATGCATCATCACTTCAACTAATAATATAACAAGATGGGATGAGGCAGCACTAGTAAAGGATTGCAAGGCTGCAACAGCAGCAAGGTTCCTTTTCGACAATGTAGTTACTCAATCTAGAATATTGGATATCCTAAGATACTGATGAGCAATCAAGGCACTCATTTCCTCAATCAGACAATCTGAGCGATAACTGAGGAATTCCAGATACAACACAAAAGAAGTACCCCATATCACCCACAAAAAAATGGACCAGTCGAAGCTTTCAACAAGATATTGAAGAACACACTTACTAAGGTATGCAACACAGGTCGCGATGATTGGGATCTAAAAATACTTGCAATACTCTAGGCCTACGAAATTACGTGCAAAAGACTGACAGCTCGAGCACCATTCAAATTGGTTTATAGACAAGAAGAGGTGACGCCCATGGAGTATATTTTTCATAATCTATGTATAGCAGAAGTAATAGGAATGAGAAATGAAGGAGCAATCGAGGAAAATCGACACAGTTGTTGTAATTGGAAGAGAACCTCTTTCTCGCATGATTTCATTAGCAGGTAGAAAAGGATCGACATAAGGCATGGAACGATAACCACATAAAGATGAAACAATTTCAGCGTGGAGACATGGTTCTTCTCTATGACAGAAAGTTTGTAAAGCACCCAGGTAAGCTTCACATGCATTGGCTCAATCCCTACATCATACAATTCATTATCAACGGAGGTATGGTACAACTACAAAAGCTAGATGGAACACTTTTGCCAAAACTAGTGAATGGGAGTTGGTTAAATCCCTATAGGGATAGCTCGACGTGATACCGCTAATACTAACAACGTATGCTAAAAAAAAAAATATTGATAGAAAGAAAATCAACAAGAAAAGTTGAACCACGACAAGGTTTGGAGCTTGTCGACGTATAACAAGGTGCGAGCTGGTCAAATTAGACAATAAATGAAGCAATTAAAGCAAGTGGGGTGACAACAAAAGTGGAAAAAGCCACATTTAATGACAAACGAGTGAAGCATATTTGAGGAATTGGCGGAGGATTTGGTCAATCAATGAAGTATTTGGCAATGATGTTTTAAATTCACTCGCACACGATGATACGAGGTTATAAAATCAATTCGAGGGATAAGGTTTTCTCCATTGTGCAAGTAGAGAGTAAGAGTTAGAGAAAAAAATAACAGAGTGAGGAGGTTACGAATTTGCAATGACGCATATCATTTCAACCACCAGCACTCAGGAAACACTAATGACGAGGGCAGACATAGTGGAGGAATAACCGGAGATTCTGTCCACATTGGTATGACCAGTTAGGAAGAAGAGAAGTGTTAGTCGAGCAATACCACTAGAAAAAAGACACAAAAATACCTAGAGTTTGATAAGGATGGCCACAGAGACATGAGGAGAAGAAATCCCATTGGCCACGACGGAGGAGGAAACGATAGCAAGAGGAAGGAAATCAAGACCGTTAGTGCTAACAAGAGCAGACATTCCTGATTGTGTGCCTCCAATAATGGAAGGAGCGCCAACACTGTGAATCGATAAAAATTCTAAGTTCACCATTAAGATGCGTGCGACACCAAAGGGTGTCCATGTTATAGGAAAAATCATGCAGCACTTGCAAAAATTGCAGTACAGTGACCATGATATTTTGTCCTACCTAGAATGCATGAAAGCCACACATGTGGAGATAGCGCATGGACCATGGGGTCCAATTACAAGGGAACCAGCACAGTAGGCACTGGGATTGCAGCAATCAAGACTTCTATCAATAACCCATATACCACACTTTGGGAGATCGGTAGAGGTAAACGCATGCGTAAAGAAACTACTGAATTTCTTTCATGGCGAATACCTATGATTAAACACCAAAGTCCCAATCACAGTAAACTTGATTTCACACATCACAGGATTACCCAAGGCATGGGTAGATCAAATGCAATATTTCAAATGGAAAGATAATGACAAGAAGCTTGTTGTGAAGCTCAAGAAAAAATATGGGGTGGTAAAGGATACCAGAGCATATGTGATCAACGCAATCAACAACTAGGCGGTCAAGATCATAGCAAAGTTGTTGATGCTCAAAATTGTGTGGAATAATCACCCAAACTCATGAACATCAGGGGTCATCACATCTACAGAGCAGTGTGCAGCAGGCGTACAAATGAACTAGTCCATTTTCCTATTGAATGAGCTAATGGAGGATGTAGTATTGGCGCAAGAAACTGGTAAGGCATTTAAATATCCATGGTTATTAATACTAATTGTGTTGGTTGGTTGGATGGAACCACCATAGTACCAAGGGATGGATTTTGTATTTTCCAATGTATGTCATGTAGTGCGCTACAAAAAGTTATTGGCACTAAATGATAAAGAGAGGAAAATGAACAACAACAACAAATTCTACATCTATTTGGATGTGATGTGAACAGAAGCAGTGAAGATTCTACGCCTGACAAAAGAGGCAGTAATTAAGCATCAGAGAGTTGCAAGGTTGTCAATAGGGCCTCATGCCATCTTCATTCAAGCGCAAGCAGACCCACAGAAGTAGTGGCTGACAACAAAGTATAAGCTCAATGATCAAGAGTTGAACACCATACTGGCGGAATGGCCAGAAGAATGGAAGGTTCCCTTCCGTGAAGACCAACTATCGGACCAAGAAGAGGGGTCGTCGATAGATGAAAAAAATACCAAGAAGAACCAAAGGAGTCTGAAGAGGAATAAAAATCTTAGGATGAAGCATCATCAGTGATGCCCACAGAATCAAAGATTGAGAAACAATAGGAAGGAGCGCAAGTTTGAGCAAGGTGAGGGGAGTGGAACCGTTGGACTCTCTGACGAGCAGAAAAACAAACGAGTAGAAAAAAAATCTCTTAGATGCAATAACCAATGTGGTAAATGAAAACCGAGCGAATTTTACACAACATACAACCAGATATTTCCTGTAACGTCCCCGACCCTCCAACCGACGAAGATGATGCTACTATACGTCAAATCATCTGGGCATCTAGGCCCATGAACATGAACATACATACATATAGTGTTGAAGCATGATACTTAAAAACATAAAACATCTTACGATCATAATCATTCATATACACAATGGAAGCAAAAACACATCAATAAGCATTCATGCATATATAGATCAACATTTAACATGTATATCCGCATTCATCAATGGTAAATATATAATTGTAGAAACAAGTTAGGCAAGAATACTTATCTTATAAAGAGCTTTTTCCACAACCAGCTACGTCGCTGCAACGTTCCACCCAACCATAGGCTCGTGTGCTCCTTAATCTCTCAGCAACGCTGCCACCCCCGAGTCGGGCATGATTCCCCAAGAAATAAGGAACTAACAGGCTTACACGTAGCCAAGGATAACAACACCACTAGTGTACACAGTTCATCCAAGCCAACACAGTTGGGTTTATTAGGCGAACAACAAATTATCCAAGCCAACAAAGTTGGGTTTATCAGGCCATCCAGGAGCTGGGAAAGGCTAATGCTAAGCTGGTGCACCGACACCAGAACCAGAGTGGATTCTAGAACACCCACACACACCCAACGCAAGGAAATCAGTCCTTTCTCTGCAACACAATCCCTTAGACCCTGATCTCCCTTCCAGTGCTATTCAGGGGTTGTGGAGAAGAAGACCAGCTCAACGGCTCTGTCTGTGTGGTTCTCAACCACCAGGTTTATCAAGCATATCAGGCCCTCATTCCCCACTCCAAGGTAATCCATGGGCAAAACCATTGCATGCAAGCAACCAAACAACTAGACAAGCTTTACATGGAAAACACAGCTAATCATTCGTGGACAAACAACATTTCACAACACTATGAACCCTCAACACTGATCCTTAATGCAATTGCTGGAGTAACTGCACAAACTAAAAAATGGGAAGAGAACAAAACTCCCAAACTGTGCGGGATAGAAAAAGACACAGCTAAACAAAATGTGAAAGAAAATTACGGTCACTACCTAGCAATAGAGTAGCAGTCTTCAGCTCATGATTTAACGATGAAAAAATGACAGAACATTATGCAGCTTGGCAATGGTGGAAAAAGACACAGACTCTGCGTGAACAAAGGAGAGAAAACAATCCACCAGTCCTCGAATTCGTGAGGCAGAGGAGAACTATCTTCTGCATGAACGAGGAAGAAAACCCATCGACTAGCAATCCTAGGAGAGAAGGCGAACCCCCAACAATGGAATGTGGATTCCTTTAACTCCCTCGCGTGAAGGAACTGAACAGGCTCACGATCGGGGTAGTGGACAGGCCAACAGACGCATCATGGAGTGAGAGTGAGCAGGCGTGGGTGTGGTATTTTTTGCCAGTAGATCGATGTCCCCACTAACAACAGAAAACTAAGGTGGTTTGGATCAAAAGAGAGTGGTGACACATGGCTTTCCCCCATGACTCAATGTTCAACATTCCCCTTCCTTACCCTTTGGAATCATGCCCCTTCTCAATTTAGTTTCCGCGAACATAGCTGGTTGGGTTATTTAATTAAAAACGTGTGTTTACATGATGCTACCATTAAATATATTATGTATGTCCCGATATACCATCGGTGACCATTCCCAAAACAGAAACACAACATAACCAAATCAATGGTGGGGCCTTGGCCTTTAGCTCCACACCAAGATTATTTACAATATGTGTATCATGTATATTTAATGCAAGCGGGGTTAAAACTAGGGTATTACATTCCCCTCCCCCTTCAATAGCACTGTCCTCGGTGCTTTACAAAAAATTGAACAAAATGCTACACTGGTACCGCCTCAGTGTTCCGTAGGCTTGAACAAAAATGGATGTGTCAATCGCATGGCATCCTCCAGCTCCCACGTAGCTTCTTCAAGTCCGTAATGCTCCGATTGCACCTTTACTTGCCTATGGTTCGGTTCCGGAGCATTGTGACCTTCCTGTCGAGGATGTGCATTGGCTCGATTTGGAACTCTCCCTTGGGTTCCACCTGAATCACATGCCAATTTATCACATGGTTAGGATCATGTACATATTTCTTAAGCAAAGAAACATGAAAAACATTATGAGCTCTAGTACTAGCAGGCAATGCAAGTCTATATGCAACAGGCCCTATTCTTTCAAGCACTTCAAACAGCCCACAATATCTAGGTGACAGCTTGTCACAACTTCCAAGCTTCAAGGAACTCTTCTTTGCTTTCACTCTGAGATAAACATGATCCCCAACACTAAACTCCATGTTCATCCTATGCTTATCTGCATAGCTTTTATGTCTGTCCTGTTTTGCCTTTAGATTCTGCCTAATCTTTACAACCTCTTGCTCCATTTCCTTGAGCAATTCTGGTCCAAGCACAACTCTGTTCACTGGGTTATCCCAAGTCACTGGTGTCCTACACCTTCTTCCATACAAAGCTTCATATGGACTCATCCCCAAGGATGCCTGTTGTCCATTGTTGTAAGCAAACTCTACCAAGTGTAAGTAATCTTCCCCCTTGGTTGGTTTGTCCATCACATACATGCGAAGCATGTCTTGAAGCACCTGATTCACTCTTTCTGTCTGCCCGTCTATTTGAGGATGGTATGCAATGCTGAAGTTCAACTTTGTACCCAAATCTGCAAACAACCCCTTCCAAAAATTGGAAGTGAACCTGACATCTCTGTCAGAAATTATTGCCTTTGGAAATCCATGCAATTTGAAAATATCCTTCATGAAAATCTTTGCAATGTCATCAGTCTTTTGTGTAGACTTCACTAGTATAAAATGTGCTTCTTGTGTTAACTTTTCTACCACAATCATGATGGAATCATGTTGTCTCCAAGTCATCGGCAATCCTGTAATAAAATCCATGAAAATAACTTCCCATTTCCATTTTGGAACTGGCAAAGGCTGCAACAAACCTGCTGGATGTTGATGCTCAACCTTTATTTGTTGACATTTCATGCACCTTGAAATGTATTCAGCCATGTATTTTTTCATACCTGGCCAAAAGTACTGCTTTCTAGTTGTAGCAATTGTCTTCTGATATCCTGCATGACCAGAATACGGAGCTTGATGGATTTCATCCATAACAACTCTCCTCAAATCTACTACATTCGAAATATAAATTATGCCTTTCTAAGTGAGAAGTCCATCTTCTTCCAATTTATATCCCTCATACCTCTTCTCAAGACCTTGCTACTGCAATTTGTCTTTTACCTGCTCATACAATTCATCTCCGGCAACATGATTTGCAATTTGCTGCCTCAAATCTAATTAGAAAATACTAAGAGATGCCACATGCATTTCCTGTACCTTCCTGCTGAGTGCATCAGCTACCTTATTTTCTTTTCCTTTTATGTGCTTGATTTCAAAATCAAACTCACATAAAAATTCCAGCCATCTCGCTTGCCTAGCATTTAGAGTAGGCTGATCAAACAAATACTTCAGACCACAATGGTCTGTTCTGAGTTCAAATCTTCTACCCATCAAGTAATGTCTCCACATCTTGAGAGCATGTACTATGGCTGCAAGCTCTAGATCATGAGTGGCATAGTTCTTCTCATGCTCCTTCAATTTTCTTGATTCATAACATATCACGTGGTTGTCCTGCATAAGGACTCCTCCAAGCCCTTGTCTGCATGCATCGGTACATACCACAAAATCTTTCTTTGGATCTACAACCTTCAACACCGGTGCACTGGTGAGAAGATTCTTCAATCGCTGGAAGCTTTCTTCACACTTCGAATTCCATTCGAACTTTATCCCCTTCTTTTTCAAAGAAGTGATGGCATGTGCAACCTTGGAAAATCCTTCAATGAATCTCCTGTAGTATCCTGCAAGTCCCATAAAAGATCTTACATCTATCACATTTCTTGGAGTAGGCCAATTCATAATGGCTTTGATCTTCTCAGGGTCTACTGATATACCCTCTTCTGAGATAATGTGACCCAAATACTGAATTCTATCCCTGTAGAAGTCACACTTTCTTAGCTTTGCATACAACTAATGTTCCCTGAGCACTTGCAATGTCAATATCAAGTGCTCTTCGTGCTCTTCCTCATTCTTAGAATAAACAAGAATGTCATCAAGGAAAACAAGAACAAACTTGTCCAAATACTTACTGAAGACAATGTTCATAAGGCACATAAATGTAGCTGGTGCATTTGTGAGACCAAATGGTACCACTACAAACTCATAATGTCCATACCTTGTCCTGAAGGCTGTCTTATGAATGTCTTCATCCTTGATTCTCACCTGATGGTAACCAGACCTCAAGTCAATCTTGGAAAATACCTTTGCTCCTCTCATTTGATCAAAGAGGTCATCAATCCTGGGTAAAGGATATTTATTCTTCACAGTAACCTTGTTCAACTGCCTGTAATCAATACATAACCTGAGTGTACCATCTTTCTTCTTTACAAACAGAACCGGTGCTCCCCAAGGAGCCACACTCGATCAGATATACTTCTTTTCCAACAACTCTTGCAGTTGCATCTTCAATTCTAGCATCTCCGGTGTACTCATTCTCTAGGGTGTCTTGGACATTGGTGCTACTCCTGGCACAAGTTCAATGGTGAAATCAATGTCCCTCTACGGAGGAAGCCCTGGAATCTCATCAGGAAACACATCCTTGAATTCCTGTAACACCTGATAGTCCTCCAACCTAGGAGCCTCATCTCCTGTTGGTTCCAGAATATGAGTTGCATACAACTGGCAACCTTTCCTACAGAACTTCTTCAACTGCATTGCTGAAACCTGTCTTACTGAAATTACCTTTAGAATACCTTTCACAACTACCGGGTTTCCTTATTCATCCATGCATTCAAAAGTCTTGTTATAGCAGTCAAGCTTCACTCTGTGAGCTTCTAACCAATCCATTCCAATGAGAACATCATCGGAACCAAGCGGTAGAACATTCAGATCCACACAAGTGATCAATCCATTCATAACCAATGGACATTTCTCTACCAGTTCACTGACCTTTCTCTTAGTCCCAGTGGCTAGCTGAACTAACCAATATTTTCCATGCTTTACCTTCTTAAAAGCACAAATCTCCACTACCCTAGGAGTGAAATAAATGTGAGTAGAACTAGGGTCAATCAAAATAGAAATAGATTGTTCATCAATCTTACCTACAACTTCAACCACAGTTGACTGGTGATCTGCCTAGCTGTCCTCCAGCGCTGCATAAATTCTAGGGACTGCTCTTGATACTTGACCCTCTGTTTCTACTCCCTGAATGTTATAAGTTGGCCTTGCACTTTCATTCTCAAGTGGACAATATCTACGCAAGTGAGGTCCTTCACATTTCCAAGATTTGAGTGGGCCTTTATTCTGATGTGGCTCTTTAGGATTTCCACCTGTCACTCCAACTGGATTACTCGCAGCTTGGGATGGCTACTTCTGCTAATTCCTGAATCTAGAAGGTTTGAAACCTTTCTTCCTTTGGTCAAACTTTTCGTTCTTCTTGTCCTTCCATGCCTTATGGTAATCAGGTTTACCTTTGCTTTGCTCATAGAAATACTTAGCCTTGCTTATTGCTTCTTCGAGAGTTCTTGGCTCATAGAACTCAATTCTATCTTTGTAAGCTTGCGTAAATCCACTTAGAAACCGCTGGATATTCACTTTTTCATCTCTGATGTACCGGACATACCTCAACAATTCCAAAAAATTATTTGCATATTCATCCATGGTCTACTGTCCCAATCTCAGCTCATGGAACTGCTTAATCTTGTCATCATAATACTTGTCAGAAAGGTATTTATGCCTGAAATACTTCTTGAATTGTTTCCACTTAATTTCCTTTCATTGATCCTATTTACTTGCTTGAAGTGTTCCCAGCAAATGGATGCTCGTCCATTCAGATTGAATATGGCAACTCTTGCCTTCATGTTTCCTGAATAATCCTGCACTTGAAAGTACTTCTTTATCCCAAGAAGCCAAGCTTCAGCTTCTTGTCCCATCTTTATCTCACCATCAAATGTAGGAGGTTTAGCTCTCCTGAATTCATCTCGAGAGCGATCCTTATGGTGTTTTATTCTTTTCCTTTTATGAGAAGATGAGCTGGTATCTCCACTGGATTCTTCAAAGTCAGATGATCCAGTGGAAGTCCTTCTCCTTCTCCTAGTGCTGCCCTTACTACCTTCTCGTCTTGATGTACCTAGTCCAGAATCTATCTTTTTCTGCAAATCTGTCAAACTCTGCAATATGGCAGCATTCAACTGATGGCTACAATCTCGGACGGTATCCCCTGGAATCTCCTTCCATTAGACTCTATGTCCTCATTTCCATTATGAACATTTTTTCCCATGGCATCTTCTGCTCGCTCGTAAGAATCCCAAGCATCATGCCCATCATGGGTTCTCATAACTGAACTACCTTTTGCTTTACCACATTGTTCCCTCTGGAGTACTGCCCTTGGAAATTATCTATAGTTCTACATATGTGTTAGCAGCAAACTGTTAGATGCATACATTAATAAAAATCAAGCTACTTACCTTTTCTTCTAGAAATATAAACAACAATTATGCCAAAACACAGAATTTTCCCTATTTCTTTTCAGCCCTGTGACCGCTGATAATCTACTGAAAACTTGTTGGAAGACAGTATAAAACTGCATAAAAAATCACTGAGAATTTCTTTTGAAAAACCTAAATTCCTTAGGCCCCAAATCGGACCTCATCCCAGCTATTCTTCCGATTCTACAGTGGTCAAAACAACTACACTTTCGATCTACATCGGCGAGCAAGTTGACTGTGCATTGGGTGCGTAGTCCTTTGAGCAGCCACAACAATGGAAAATGATCTTCCTACTATTTTCGCGGGCGAACTGGCTGAGCTTCCGATCGGTAATCCAACCATTAGCAAGTTTCTGATGCTTTTTCAACTCTTCCAAGTTTTCCCTCTGATCCCATGTCTTCATCGACGGTCGGTTGTCTTGTACATCAGGTGGCTAGTCATCTCAGCTTCCACAACGGCGGCCAATAAACCTCCTATGTCTTCCGTGGCCACAAGCCTATCGGCCGTCAGAAGGACTACCCCTGCACACCAATAATCCAAGTCACTACCCTTCCCATCATTGCGGTGATCCAAATGGAAACTTACCTCCTTTGTGTGTCGACGATCGGCTATGCTATTGCATCAGACAGTTAGTCTCCTAGGCAGCCGCAACAGAGGAAAGCGATTTATCTGTGGGTTCCACGGACATTATCGGTTGTCGGACCTACTAACCATCAAGGAGATAGTGTCTTAGACTGCCGCAATGGAGGCTCTCAAACCTCTACATTTCTCAAATAACTTTCTGACATCCTTACATTTAAACAAAATTTTCAAATTTTCTTCTCATCGGCTGTCGGAAGCACTAATAACTGTGGAATCATAGGGATGGTTGACTAAGCAGCCGCAATGGTGGGTTACCTTCATTGAAATTTTTTCGATCGACGATCCGATCCACTAACATTTCCCGATGGCCGATGATTTCGTGCCTTAGAGAAAATTTTGGATTTTCTTCTTGCCTTGTCTTCCGCGGCATCGGTTCTTCCATCTTCTGTTCATCGGTGGTGTCAACGACTATTCTCCTCTGATCACCGATAATCCTGTTCCCTTTCAGAAATTCTGCGCGATCGGTGGTCGGAGGCTCTACCCATCGGACGCGTAGTGGTCTAGCCATCCGCAATGGCGGGCGCTCGATCAACTATTTTCCGCTGATGTCCATCGGCGATCTTATCAACTAACTTCCGCCGATGATTTCAACACTTAAACAAAATTTTGAAACTTTATTCTTCTGTCAGCGAAAACTTTCTCTATCTTCTGCTAACTATGTCGGCTCCATAATCCACTAACACCTCGGCATCGGCGAGTGGAAGACTAAAGCATCGGTGGGTTAGTTCGATCAGGAGCCGCAATGGCGGCTCATCATCTTTGATCCTTTCTCGATCGACGGTCCAATTCGCTAATGCTTTCCAATCGGTGAACTGATTTTGATCAGCATCGGCAGTCAGAGCTTCTCTCTGTCGGAAGACTAGTGCTCTAGGCTTCCACAACGGCAGATGCACAAACCACTATCTTCTTCCGATGATCGATGTTTTCATCACTTAGAAAATTTTTCAAAACTTTCCTCTTTTCACTTTCTTCCGCCGCGTCGGCTGTCGGAACGACTAGCAACTGCTACATCGGGAAGTTAGTTCCCTAGTCACCCGCAATGGTGGAAATCCATTCAACTAATTCCTTTCGATTTTTGTCAGCGATCCGCTCAACTAACATGCTTCGATGGCCAGCGAAGTCAACACATAGAAAATTTTCGAGAATCTACACCATCGGCTGTCGGGGGGGTCTACTCGTCGGAGGCGTAGTGGTCTAGCCATCCGCAATGGCAGCGGTCAATCGGCTAAGTATCGACGATCCATCTATCTAAGTGTCTCGATGTGCCGATGGCCAAACACTTAAAATTTCTCCTCCGCAGTCTTCCACCGCATCGGTCGTCAGATCAACTATCTGTCGGGTGGCCTTCCCACTAAGTGTTCTGATGGGCCGATAGTTTTGGCACTTAGAAAATTTTGAAGTTGAGGTTTTTTTGTCACAATTTTATGATTGCTACTGGGCAGAAGGCAACCTACTTCTGCTATCTGATCTTTCATGGCCCATTCAGGCCCATGCTGCAACTAGAGCTCTGATGCCACACTATAACATCCCCAACCCTCTGACCGGCGAAGAGGACGCTACTATACGTCAAATCATCTGGGCATCTAGGCCCATGAACATGAACATACATACATATAGTGTTGAAGCATGATACTTAAAAACATAAAACGTCTTACGAGCATAATCATTCATTTACACAAGGAAATCAAAAACACATCAATCAGCATTCATGCATATATAGATCAGCATTTAACATGTATATCCGCATTCATCAATGGTAAAAATATAATTGCAGAAACAAGTTAGGCAAGAATACTTATCTTATAAAGATCTTGTTCTGCAACTAGCTACGTCGTTGCAACGTTCCACCCAACCATAGGCTCGCGTTCTCCTTAATATCTCGGCAACGCTGCCACCCTCGAGTCGGGCATGATTCCCCAAGGAATACGGAACTAACAGGCTTACACGTAGCCAAGGATAACAACACCACTAGGGTACATAGTTCAGCCAAGCCAACATAGTTGGGTTTATCAGGCGAATAGCATATTATCCAAGCCAACAAAGTTGGGTTTATTAGGCCATCCAGGAGCTGGGAAAGGCTAATGATAAGTTGGTGCACCGACACCAGAACCAGACTAGCTTCTAGAACACGCACACACACCCAACGCAAGGAAATCAGTCCTTTCTCTGCAACGCAGTCCCTCAGACCTTGATCTCCCTTCCAGTGTTATTCAGGGGTTGGGGAGAAGAAGACTAGCTCAATGGCTATGTCTGTGTGGTTCTCAACCACCAGGTTTATCAAGCATCTCAGGCCCTCATTTCCCACTCCAAGGTAATCCATGGGAAAAACCACTGCATGCAAGCAACCAAACAACTAGACAAGCTTTACAGGGAAAACACAGCCAATCATTCATGGACAAACAGCAGTCCGCAACACTATGAACCCTCGGCACAGATCCTTAATGCAATCGCTGGAGTAACTGCACAGACTAGAAAATGGGAAGAGAACAAAACTCCCAAACTGTGTAGGATAGAAAAAGACACAGCTAAACAAAATGTGGAAGAAAATTATGGTCATGACCCAGCAATAGAGTAGCAGTCTTTAGCTCATGATTTAATGATGGAAAAATGACAGAACATTATGCAGCCCGGAAATGGTGGAAAAAGACACAGACTCTGTGTGAACAGAGGAGAGAAAACAATCCACCAATCCTCAGATTCGTGGGGCAGAGGAGAACTATCTTATGTGTGAACGGGGAAGAAAACCCACCGACTAGTAATCTTGAGAGAGAAGGCAAACCCCCAACAATGGAAAGTGGATTCCTTTAACTCCCTCACGTGAAGGAACTGAACAAGATCACAATTGGGTAGTGGAAAGGCCAACAAACGCATCGTGGAGAGAGAGTGAGCAGGCGTGGGCGTGGTCTTTTTTTCCAGCAGATCGTTGTCCCCACTAACAACACAAAACTAAGGTGGTTGGGAGAAAAAGAGAGTGGTGACACATGGCTTTCCTCCATGACTCAATGTTCAACATTACCGTTCCTTACCCTTTGGAATCTTTCCCCTTCTCAATTTAATTTCCGCAAACATAGATGGTTGGGTTATTTAATTAAAAATGCGTGTTTACATGATGCTACCATTAAATATATGTTGTATGTCCCGATATACCATCGGTGACCATTCCCAAAACAAAAACACAACATAACCAAATCGATGGTGGGGCCTTGGCCTTTATCTCTGCACCAAGATTATTTACAATATGTGTATCGTGTATTTTTAATGCAAGCGGGGTTAAAACTGGGGTATTACATTTCCATCAGGTTTCGTAACTACTAAATACACCAATAAATGCAGTACTCGACACAAAGATACCGCAAGGAGGAACGCTGCAAAGAGTGGTTGAAGTAGACATTGGCACAAAGGTGCGACTGGTGCATATTTTACCATAAGAAATAACGATAGCAGATGAAGATGTTGATGTCACATTGTGAGGGCGTGACTTGGTTGGTCTCAATTTGAACCTGCTCCTGATGTCTATGTTGGAACGCATTCAGAGCGTAGCAAGTGAGGAGATCAAGGATCACGAAGCAACAACTCACGATTAGATTGTTTGCTACAAACAACAAGTACAAAGTGCTGAAGAGGAGATTCAGTGACTCAAAGAGGAAAAATAGGTCATAATCAATGAAAGAACAAAGGCCTTCGAAGATAAGTAAATATTAGAGCATCCAGTCTCTGTGGCCTATGAAGATGCACCCGAAGTTAGTCAGGAGATGCTTACAGAAGCAAAGGAATTGAGGTTAGGGAAAGTTGTTTCATACCTACGAAAGGAAAACGAGGAGTTACAGGTAAGGGTGGTACCCGTAACACCGCCCGATTAAGTTGTGTGAAGAAAAGAAGTGATTAAGGATGTAACGACAGAGATTGCGGAACTAGAGAAGGCAGTGCAAACAATCATGGAAAGGGTACCGTAATTTTGAGGAAGTTTGGTACAATATGAACAGTTGCACCAATTGAAGGTGTAGCTCAGTGAAGCAAAAGAATAACTAAAGGCATTGAGGGGATCACTTAAGACGATGCCCCTACTTGCACAAGTGACGAAGGAATCAGAGCTTAAAGAATTACAATAGCGGGTCAACAAGGCACAGACAAGGCACCAATGAAGAACGACACACCTGGATGAACTTCAAAACACAACAGAACAGTTGGCACTCAAGGCCATGGAAGGAATGGCAAATACCAAGGAGGAGTTGACGAAAGTACAACATATGGGTAGGGGACACCCAACAGGGCAAGAAGTGGAAGAGTGTGCAGCACTCAAGGTCTCAGTCATAGATGTCATCGACCAAGTCAAAACAACTTGCGATGACTTCAAGACAAAGCAGAACACACCAGTAGTGTCTAGCTAAGGTGGCTCGAGGACAAGCCACAAGTTTGTGTTGGGGGGATGTTGGAAAGGGGTTAGAGCGCACAAAGTGCACTGTCGGTGGTGATGAAAAGGGCGTTGACAAGGAAAAGGTCAAGCATGAAGGGTAAAGAAGCTAATGAATAAGGAGATTTTGGTAAAGTTAGTTAGAGATTGGTCAAGTAGACCATTTTGTAATAGCCAAGTGAGGCTATAAATAGAATTAGGATTGTAAATCATGTAGAACAGTAACAGGATAAGATCAATTGTCCTTGAATGGTTCTTATGAATTGTGTCTTAGAGATCGACATTTTGAGATATTTTGGGTTGTAATGTTTTGCACCTGCGGATGTTATTGTATCTGAGGATGTTTTTGGTATGAACTCTGTTCTTGTAGTCTCTTTTTGGCATTGTTGGTTGGGAACTCTGTCGATTTGTGATATTAGGAATGATGAATGATTGTGTTATGTTTGGGTTTTTATCTTCTATTGTTATGTGAATGATGCAAATTACTGAAGTACTTATTAGCTTAATGTATGTCGATATCTATGTTGATCTGAATATGTATTGATCCGAGTAAAATGTTAAATAGAACTCGATAATTAGTTAATGATGATGAGTGGGACGGGTTGATGGTGTGGTTTCTTATTATATTGTTATAATCCTGTATTTTTGGGTGATCTTGTGAATGAATACAAGATAAGGTACGTCCTCTCCCAACTGCGGAAATGTGGTTCCTACAACCTTCCCCCAGACATCTCAAGTGAGACTACACTTGCTCTGTTGGTGTTGTTGGAAAGGGTTAAAAAAATTTGGGTCGCTGTTTAGGGAGTCTGTTTCGATCGTTGTTGACAACAATGTAAAGTGAACCCCTGTCGATAGAACTATGTCAACAACTATGATTGTTGAAGAGCAGGTTGAACTTGATCCAAGCCTAAATGTAGAAAACCATGCGCACCAAGCACCAATGGATAAATTATCATAAATCAAAGTTGTTAAAATATCATTACAACATTACAAGGCTCAAAATGAATACCTCAATTATTCTAATGATCAGTTAATGCAAGCAAACAGAAGGTTAAGAGAGGATTTAGAAGAAACTAATGTTAATTATCAAGAATTAATAACAACTGCAAAAGAGGCTATGAGAAGAAAGATGCTTACCCAACAACAAAACTAAGAAAAAAATTTAAAAATAAAGAAATTCAAGACAAAGTCCAAGTAATGGAGTCAGAATACACTCAATTGCAGAAGAGGTCCAAGGCATTAGATGGACTTCCTATATTAGCTGATGCAGTAAGGCACATCAGATAATTCTTGTTTCAACAAAGTTCACTTTCAGTTGTATGTGTAATGGTCAACAAAGAATTGAGATCAAGACTTCCAGGATGACTCATCATTATCTTATGTTAGTTAATAAATGATAAATAGGTGTAGGTGGTAGATTTTTCACTTTATGAGTCAAATTAGTTAATATGTCAATATTCGATAAAAAAAATAATTCTATTTTGAGTATATTTGATCCTTAAAATTTGGATCTTGGATTGTTTCTTAAAACCTTTGTATGATTATAAATGAAAAGAATAAAGTAAATAAGAGCGGGGGATTTCCTTTTGGGATCAAGTCATGAGACATCATACTCATCTGCAATCAAGCATGTTTCGATTCTATGTAAGTAATTTTGAAGACTATATTTGGAATGATATATAATATGTGATATGAGACACGTTTATTCATTATAATTGTAAATGCTTATGATCAGTTTGATTACCTTGCTTATGATTTAATTCTTTGAAATTTTTTTATCTTTGAATGCTCGTGATTAGGTATGCTTTTACTATATTTCTCGTTTAGGAAATGTTTCTGTCCATTTGAAGGTAGTTGTCAAATATGGATTATGTCATTGTTGATGTTATGTTCACACAACCTTATGCATTACTTACCTATTATATCATTACCAATTATTGATTGCTTACATTGAAGCTTGTAACCCTGAACCTTATCGTTCCCTAAAAACCTTATAAAATGCAACCACTTCTTATTTCTAGATCCAATTTATTTAAGATGTCTAGACTTTTCACTTCCGTAGTCTAGGTACAAACTCTAGTGCAAAAATCTTCTTTGGTGAATTTCATGTTTTATTGTATGAACGCATAAAGAGATAGGAAGAAATTGATAGATACCCTATGACACTCTCAAGGACCAATTGTTTAGGACCAAGCAATGGTTTCCATATTGAAAACCATAGATAACAAGTGGAGTCAAGTGATTGAATTTTTGTTTGAAAAAATTAAAGAAGGATATGTTTTATAATTCACCATTGAAAAAAAATATTCTTTCAATGTTGTTAAAAGAGATTTGAGTCTAGAGAAAGAGGGGGACTGTTGGAATAGATACCATTATGGATCAATATGTTTGTTGAAAAATAATTAAGGAAAATGGCATCTAACACCATGATCAACACATTGGAAGTCCCTCATGTTGGGAGGTATTCCATGTCCCCATTTTGAGATCACCATGGAGTTCCATGTACCATCCTTAGTGGTCTTTGATTATTCTCCTAACCCATTAATTATATGGGTAAAGAAATAATTAATTATGATCAAATGACATATTAAATGTTTGGGGTAATCTTAGTTGCAATAATTCCTAAGTTGATTTATTTATTAGTTCCCCATAAATAATTAATTTGGGATAAGGTGAAGAAAAGATGACTAGGAGGGCACACTAGGACAAGTGGGGAAATCCACCACAATGGATAGTTTCATAAAGGGAAGAAAAAGTTGAAGAAGTGCACACTAAGGAAAAATCAGACAAAGCAAGCAAGTAGAAAATCAAGGAAAGTCCAATTTTTTGGTAGAAAGGCAGGGAGACAAGAAAAACAGGAAAAGTAGGGTAAAGTAGGATAAAGGCATAAAAATCTAGAAAAGCAGGAAGAAAGCAAGGAAAAATCAACAAGGGAAGAAAAGAAGGAAAGATAGAGACAAAGCAAAGGCACAAATAAACTTTCCTATCCAACTCATGAGGGAAAATTGGCCAAGGAGGTTTGCACATGAAGCGGTCCCATCTATAAAATTATGTAATAGCACATTGTTCACATATTTTGGCACTCTTGTAATTCAAAATGAGAGCTTTTTCTTTTCAGACTTACAGACATGTTCCCCTAGTCTTAGCCGGGAGATGTGCCCCTGTTATTATTCTTGTAGTATTTGAGGATTAATGTCATTAAGAAATTAATGGAGGTATAATTTCAGGTCATGAATTTAATTATATCCAAGTTCAATATATCTTCACAACGATTGAGGATCTCCTATTCGAATCTCAGTGAAATTCTCTTATCTTATCTTCTTTCTGCTAATTATGGGTTTAATGAAGCCATGCCTAAGAAATATATGAATGGAATTTAGGATTACCAATATTTATTTAATATAATTATGCATCTCTACAATTTTCATGACAGTTTGAATCATTTTGATTGAGTTTCAAATGAGTTAATTATACCTAGTCTAGATTTCAATGCAATTTTGACTAGTTTTATAGTTTTACATACTAGTTGCTCTAAAATCCATAAATTTCCTTCATTTATGTTCTGAAAGTTTATTAACAAATTTATAATGATGTTACATGTATGAAACCAAGAATTGGTGACCCTTATATAGTGTTTGGGAAGTCTTGGATTATAACTAATTATGCAGCCCCGATAGTTAGTTTTGCTTGCATCTTCTCCATATCATATCAAAACCTTCCTAAGACTAAAATTTAAACCTGATACTGATAAATAACAGTAATTATTAGTTTTTCAATCTTCCATGATTCAAATTCCCTCACCACTGTTTTCAAGGAAGTGTAAGCAAAGGTTTTAGTTTGCTTATGTTGGGAATCCTAAGAGCCTTGGAGTGGACTTCAGCCTAGCTAATGCTCGAAACATAAATGGACCCAAAAAATTGTTCATAGGAACCTAATATTTCATGACCCTCTTCCCTTTCTTGGTTTGAGCCTACCTCCTTGATTCTAACACCGTTGACTCGTACAAATCCCTAGCACTCCACTCTTTGTTTTGAATTCCTTTTTAGAGAAGTGACTTAATGACCAATGTGATATGATTGGATATCATCTGAGTTAATGGTATTATACCTGTAATTAATTTTTGCACAAAGTTGGGGTGGTTTGGGCTGTATACTTACGTCAGACCTTCATACATGTTTTTCATGATTTCTTTTCTTTTCTCCGGAAACCTACTCTTAAGGAAATATTCATCACAAAAATCTTAAATAAAATATGCACTTATTAGTGATGGAAACGAAGAACTTGAACTTTGAACAACATGGAATGAGTTGTAATTTCAAGAATCAGCCCTTTTAGTACTTATTTTTTTGTTTCCCCCTGCAATTGAGTGAAGAATACAATCAATACATCTCTTCACTCTTTAAAAAATAAAATCGGAAACAAGCTACGTTCTATTTTCATTTATTGGAAGTGATGCACCCAAAACTTTATAGTTTCATCGGTGTGTCATAACAATAGATACACATCAGTGCACTATTTATATAGGTGAACCGATAAAAAAATACGCAAGCACCTCCACTAAGGAAAAACCTCCACAAACTATTCATTCTAGAAGTTTAAACTTGATTTTTTTCTTTCTGTGTCATCAATACAGTTAGGTCACTAATACGCACTAGTGTAATATCAACTACTTAGTGCACCACTTGTTTAAAAAAAAATCACAAATATAAATGACTTTTACTACATATTACACAGTGCGCTTGTACAAGTGTAGCGTAACGATGCGACACTTTTTGTGTTGTGCACCGAACTCTTGTAAGTTTTAAACTTGTATAGAGAAACAAAGATTACATGTTATTTTAAGCAAAACAAAGATTACACCAAAGAATTCACACAAAAAAACACATAGATTTACCCTGGAAACCCTTAACCGAGAAACCAACAAACCTTGGAGCCACACCTCCTATTTTCTCAATATCATTATGAATCGCTCACAATACAATATATGTATTATGCAGTGTCCAATACCCTAATATGTTAACCCAAATTATAAAATAGGCCCTAATCCCTTAACTGGGATTACATTACATGTTTTTAGAATAGTCCCCAAAAGAGCCATTTCATACTAGGTGAAGGGATTTTCAGGTGCGTTGATGATAGGCACACCCCCCTCTTCCCCTCACACACACATGCAAAGAATATAATACATAGCCAACAACTCCGTATTTTAAAAATAAAATTATTAATATGCACGTCTATCATTCATTGACCAAAATATCAAATGAATAAAAGAGCAGGAATTTAATTTTAAGATAAGGAGCTTATAAATAAAGGAAAACCATAAGCCCTAAACTTTTTGGTCAAACTTTGAGGAGTGATTTATGCAAGAGAGTTTCACCAAGGAATAGTTTGGAGAGATAGTTCTTGAAGAGAATTTTTTGTAAGGAATCATAGTGGACACATACAACTATGCAGATAAGACATTTCAAGTATGTTTCCCTTCAATATAATAAAAAAATGACATAAATTTTATAAGTTATTTGAAGAAAATAAAGAATATAAGAGTTACCTTCAGTGTTGTAAACCTGTGTTCTCTTCTTCCTTAAGATTTATCTTCATCACTGCTAACCCTAGGGTTCTTGCTTTCCTAAATTGGTTTCCATTTCTTTTATATATATATGTGTTGGTGGGGGGGGGGGGGGGGGGATTTGGGTATCATAGTGTTTCACTTCAAAGTCGAATTGTGTGAATTGTCCCTGTTAGAATTTTTTTCAAAAAAACCTATATAGTTTTCAATGCGGATTTTACAGAAATAGCCCACCAATGCATTTATATTTCTAAGATGCACCAATTGAACTTGTTTATTAAAAAATAAAAACAATTTACAATGTGTATTATACAGAGATTACACACCGGTGTGTTTTATGATATATTGCACACTGGTGCATCTTTTTGTGATGTGCACGATATTTGTCATGAATACATTTTCACCTAATAGTATTTACTTATTATGTAATTTTTTATGATTTATGTGTTTCATTATGCATGGCATTCATTGATAAAAGATGACCCATAAAAAGGTCATGGAAAAAAAGTCATAGCGAAGGGAGTGAGGGAAATTACACATTTGACACAATAACAAGGTAATTCTTTTGTAATGTTAGTGTTTCTAGAGTAGTGGGCACTGAGACCAATAAGACTTGCAATGGAAAAAACATACAACAACAAAAAAGAATCTTTTAAAAGATAATACTGGTAAAAAAACTTTGATATATACATACTAGTCCAAAACACTATTTGTTAATATTTTCATATGCTTATTTTCATATAAATATTTATCCATTTTTTCATTATGCTTTTCGTTTCTCGGGAAGATTGCTAAAATTATAGAGGAAGAACGACCTGATATTTGAAATATGTCGGTAAGGACGTCAAAAAAGGTGTACCATGAGATGGTAAAAGAAATGAACATAATCACATCACACGGGAATCCATCTGAATAGAAACGTGCATCAAACATATGGAATCATTGTTTTAATTTTAATGTACATATATTTTAATTATAGCATGAAATACCAATTTCAATTGTTGTGTTGTAGCACAAACAAAAAGAAAATGGTACCCATTCAATGCATCATACGGGACGACAAGGAAAAAAAAGGTTGATTGCAAATTTTGTGAGTGCTTGTGGTTTGATTTAAATTTAAGAATTTATGTGGTGTTAATATCATAATTAATCTAAAATTGTACATGGATGTTTTTTAACAGGTGCTAACATATGGTTAAGAGTCATATGATCATTTGATTGACATTGGAATACGTAAGGCTTGTGAGTATATGTTGAGATATCAGGGGTTAATTGAACAATTTGTAAGTAGATATATTATTTTATAACGTTCCTTAGTTTGTAATTAATGGAACAATAAAAAAGCTTTAATTATATTTAGGCTTTGTCATGGAATATGAAACTAACAAGAACCAACATTTGACTTATCGAGGACCAACATGAGGAATGGTTTCGAAAATATGTGTGAATTTTATGATTCACTCGTTGAACTAGTACATTTTTCCATTAATGCAATTATGTATATTATATTATCTATAAATGTATATATACTCACCATATTTTACTTTTATGCTTGTACATGGAACATGAAAATATGGAACGAAATAAATTCAATGAATAAAGCATTTCAAATAACTTAGTAAGAATATCTCCTGAAGATGATGAAAAGATGGGTCATGGAGGTAGGCCAAGTGATTACAACAATTCAAGTGATGATTGATGATCAATACATGATGTTGCTACTGCAAATTGTATATTTTGAAATTTTTATCTGTGAGAAACAAACATTCTTTGTAATGTGGACATATCACCCCAATTGGATGCATATAAGTGATCAATAATTGTAACAATGTAAAAATGTCATTTTGATTATCGACGACCTTTATGTTGTCCCATATTTTGCATTTGTATTTGTATACAATAAAATTGGTTTCTTCTTCTACTGGATTGTCTGATGTCGCAAGATCTTACATTATTGATTAAATATATGAATTATTTTTACATTATGACTATAAACAAAGGTGTACCCAACACGCTTTTCGAAACACAATAGTTAAGATATAAAAAATAAATATTGTTATAAAAATGTATCTTTCTCTAATAATGAATTGAAAATTTGTAAAAAGTAATAAAAAATATGTAAGTGGTAGTAAATGGTTTGCATGTGTTTTACCTCTACAAACCTTAGTTGTTGATCAGCTTTTGCAGCGTTAATGGCACCGGAGGTGGCCCTCCCCCTCCTCCCTTTCACGAGGTTGATATTGCAACCTTCTAAGCACTAGTGTCTTCACTCTTGAAAAAAAAAAGGCTAATATGGATTCCTCCTAGTTTGCAAAGAAAACGACAAATATACCTATTGTAGCCCTGCCTCCAACAACATTTGGGTGCAATTGTTTGGTGTTTAAAGAACGAGACTTGGTGGGTTTGTTTACAGGCATGCTACCCTTACCAAAGATGATGGAATTATGGATCGAGAATTTATGGAAGTCATTAATAAAAGGGGGCATAGATATGTTCATCTATGGAAGAGGCTTTTAAATTTTTCTCTATCAAAATATTGAAGACAAATACCTCATTTTTGAAGTAGTCCATATTTCTTTGGGTTGAGAGGATTGTATTTGAACAAATGGGGATTAGATTTTAAACTAAAATACAATATACACTATGTTGTATTGGTCTTGGTAAGGCTACCGCAATTACCTCTTCCCTATTGGAATGATGACTGTATCAGGGAAATTGGAAATTCCCTAGGAAAATACACCAACATATCAGAGCCAAAAGGGTAGAAATTCGATTTTTCTAAGATGTGTCAAAGTGGATTTTGAAAAGGGTATTCAAGAAGAGTTAAACTTGATCCATGAAGTCCAGGTATAGTATCAACCTTTAGATTACCAGAAATTTCCATTTAAGTGTAATATTTGTCATGAATATGGGCATTTTGCAACGGATTGTAAGAAAGATCCAACGCAAAAAGTAGCTAATCAATCCTGGAACGAGAATGGAAAGCGCCAAAGAAGCCCACATGAAAAGGAAAAGGATTAGTCCCAAAAGGAAATGCAATCATAGTTGGAGGTGCCTTGATATTATAAAATCCATATGCATCTCTCTCAAAAGAGGCGAAAGAAGGTGAAGGAGGTGAAAAATGTGAAACTGTTGAAGTAAGAGAGGATGCAAATGGACATGGAGGGGAGAATATAAACATACATGAAGATGTTGCAGTATCTAAAACAGTAGTTGAAAATGTGGAAGTGGATGAAAAATAAAGTGAGGATACACATCCTCAAACTTCAATTGGAGGGAAATCTATAGCTCGTCAAGTGGTAAGCTCTAGAGTCTCAAGAAGGAACAAAACACATCAATCTCAAAGTACAGAGAAATATGAGAGTAGTGAAATTGAAAAACAAGAAATAAGGTGGGAAAACCAACCAGATTCAAACAAAAGGTTAGGATCTCAACCTTCCATCAAAGCAAAGCCTCTTTCAAAAAATATTCGAGGAAAAGGAGTCCAAGGGTGAACAAAATCACAAGGAGGTAAGACCTATTCACACTCAGGTAAATAATGGAATTGGTGTCTTGGAACTGTAGGGGATTAGGTAATGCTCAGAAAGTCAGAGCACTTAAAGATTTAATTTGGGAAGAGAAGTCATATATTTTCTTGATCTAAGAGACAAAACTAGAAGAGTATGAAATCATATCCAATTAAATAGCATAAGGAGGAACACCAAAGGTATTTCTAGCAACGCTAGAGGAGAGGCAGGGGGTGTTAGCACCTTGTGGTTGGATATTATATTTGAACTACAAGACTCAAAAATTATGCAAAATATAGCTATTAATCCTAAAGCACAAAGAAACCAAGCAAATCNGGGGGTTAGCACCTTGTGGTTGGATATTATATTTGAACTACAAGACTCAAAAATTATGCAAAATATAGCTATTAATCCTAAAGCACAAAGAAACCAAGCAAATCTTATGAGTGTATAATGTCTACACACCAGTTATGTATGGTGAGAAGATAATTTTTTGGGATACTTTGCTACAATTCAAGGAAGAAAATTTACAATATCATATTATAATAGCTGGTGATTCAACACATTTTGTACAGTTCTTAAAAAATAGGAGGAAATCAAATTCAGTATCCATTCTAAGAAAGAATGGAGGATCTTAATTATGAATGGGACCTATTGTATACTACCCCCAAAAAAGGAAAATTTACTTTGATGAATAGAAGGGGAGATCTTAGCCACATCGCGACATGACATGATAGATTCTTAATGCAAAATGATTGGTTGTTGGATGGTTGGGTAGTCTCTTCCAACATAGTTTTTAATGGTGAGTCTAATCACAAGATGATCTCCTTGGAAATCTATGAAGAACAAGATCTTGGAATAATACCATTCTAATTTAAATGAATCTGGCTACAGGAGTAGGGATTTAATGACTTAATAGAAAAATCTTGGTTCACCTCTTTTTTAGGCTCACCCAACTACATTTGGGAGTCAAAATTGAGAGTTGTAAAGTAGTCTTAGTTGAAATGGTACATTTTTCGAAAATATGTCTAAATTTTATTATTCACTCATTTAACTGATGCATTTTTCCATTGATGCAATTATGTATATTATATTATCTATAAATGTATATATACTCATCACATTTTATTTTTATGCTTGTATATGGAACAAAATAAATTCAATGAATAAAGCATTTCAAATAACTTAGGAATAATATCCCCTAAAGATGATGAAGAGACGGGGCATGGAGATAGGCCAAGCGATTACAGCACTCCAAGCTATGTTTGATGATCAATACATGTGAATGTTGCTACTACAAATTGTATATTTTGAAGGTTTTATCTGTGAAAAACAAACATTCTTTGTAATGTGGACATATAACCCCAATTGGACGAAGATAAGTGATCAATAATTGTAATAATGTCAAAACCTCATTTAGATTATTGCCAACCTTTATGTTGTCCCATATTTTGGATTCTTATTTGTATATAATAAAATTGGTTTCTTATTCTACTGGATTGTCTCGTGTCGCAAAATGTTACATTATTGATTAAATATATGAATTATTTTCACATTGTGATTATGAACAAAGGTGTACCCAACACACTTTTCGAAATACAATAGGTAATATATAAATAATACATATTACTATAAAAATATATCTTTCTCGAATAATTAATTGAAAATTTGTAAAAAGTAATAAAAAATATTTAAGTGGTAGTAAATGGTTTGCGCATGTTTTACCTCTACAAACCTTAGCTATTGGTCAACTTTTGTAGTGTTAATAAGACCGTGGGGGGGCCTCCCCATCCTCCCTTTCACAAGGTTGAGATTGCATCCTTTTGAGCATTGATCTCTTCACTCTTGAAAATAACAAAGGCTAACATCGATTCCTCCTAGTTTGTAAAGAAAGTGGTGACTATGCCTATTGTAGCCCTACCTCCAACAACATTTTGGTGAAATTCTTTGGTGTTTAAAAAATGAGCCTTGGTGGGCTAGTTTATGAGCATGTTGCCCTCACTAAAGACGATGGAATTTTGGATAAAGAAGTCATGGAAGTATTTAATAAAAGGGGACATATATCTGTTCATCTATGGAACATGATTTTTATTTTTTCTCTTTCAAAATATAGAAGACAAATGCGTCATTTTTAGAAGCGAACCATATTTCTTTGGGTTGAGAGGTTTGTATTTTAACAAATGGGAATTTGATTTCAATCTAGAAGACAATATACCCTATGTTGTATTGGTGTGGTAAATCTCCCATGATTAACTCTCCCCTATTGGAATGATGATTGTATCAAGGAAATCAGAAATACCCTAGGAAAATACATCGACATATCGGAGCCAAAAGGGTGGCAATTTGATTTTTCTAGGATATGTGTCAAATTGGATTTGAAAAATGGTCTTCTCAAAGAGTTAAACTTGACCCATGAAGGTCGGGTGTATTATCAACCTCTAGATTATGCTAAATTCCCCTTTAAGTGTAGGATTTTTCATGAATATGGACATTTTGCAAGGGATTGCAAGAAAGATCCAATGTAACAAGTAGCTAATAAATCTTGGAACGAGAATGGAAAGCACCATAAAAACCCACATGAAAAGGAAAAGGATCAGTCACAAAAGGAAATGCAATCATAGTTGGAGGTGCCTTGATATTATAAAATCAATATGCATCTCTCTCAAAAGAGGAGGAAGAAGTTGAAATATGTGAAACTGTTGAAGTAAGAGAGGATGCAAATGGAAATGGAGGGGAGAATATAAACATAAATGAAGATGTTGCAGTATCTAAAATAATAGTTGAAAATGTGGAAGTGTATGAAGAAGAAAGTGAGGATACACATCCTCAAACTTCAATTGGAGGGAAATCTATAGCTCGTCAAGTGGTAAGCTCTGGAGTCTTAACAAGGAACAAAACACATCAATCTTAAAGTACAGAGGAAGATGAGAGCAATGAAATTGAAATAACAAGAAAGAAGGTGGGATTACCAACCAGAGTCAAACAAAAGGTTAGGATCTCAACATTCCATCAAAGCAAAGCCTCTTTCAAAAATGTTTGAGGAAAGAAGGGGTCCAAGGGAGAACAAAAACACAAGAAGGAGGTAATACCTATTCACACTCATGTCAATACTGAAATTGGTGTCTTGGAAATGTTGGGGATTAGGTAGTGCTAACAAAGTCATATCACTTAAATATTTAATTCGGGAATGGAAGCCATATATTTTCCTTATCCAAGATACCAAACTAGAAGACTCAGAAATGATATCCATAGGAAATCACATATGCAGGAACATCAAAGCTATTGCTAGCAACGCAGAGGGGTGTCAAGGGGTGTTAGCACCTTGCAGTTGGATATTATCTTTGAACTACATGACACCAAAATTATGCAAACTATAGTATTAAAAATCATGAAGCACAAAGAAACCAAGAAAATCTTGCGACTATTTAATGTCTACACACTAGTTATATATTGTGAGAAGATAAATTTTTGGGATACTTTGCTACAGTTCAAAGAAGAAAATTTACATCAACACAGTATAATAGCTGGTTATTTCAACACATTTTTGTACAGTTTTGAAAAAAGAGGAGGAAATCAAATTCAAGGTCCATTCAGAGAAATAATGGACGATCTTGTTTCTTAATGGGACCTGTTGGATATTACCCCAAAACTAGGAAAATTTACTTGGATGAATAAAAGGGGAGATCTTAGCCTCATCTTGATATGAATTGATAGATTATTTTGCACAATGATTGGTTTTCAGATGGTTAGATAATCTCGTCCAACATAGTTGTTAATGGTGATTTTGATCACAAGCCGGTCTCCTTGGAAATCTATGATGAAGAAGATCTTGCAACAATACCATTCTAATTTAATATGATATGTCTAGAGCAGGAGGGAGTTATTGACTTAATAAAAAAACTCGGTTCACTCCTTTCTCAGACACACCCAACTACATTTGGGAGTCAAAAGTGAGATTTGTAAAGCGATATCTATGGTGTTGGGTGAAAGAAAACATTTGCACTCCAGACATCAAGAAAAAATAGTTGAAACAAATTTTAAGGGAGATCTCATTGGATATGGAACTTGGATAAATAGAAAATATAAGAAGAAAAATATTTGAGCTGCAAAGTGTACCAACTAAAAAGGAAAGAATAGAAATTTTGGCATTTGACTCATCTCTAAGTGTTTGGTTAAAGTATTATGGAATTTTACATCTCTAAGTGTTTGGTTAAAGTATTATGGAATTTTACATCTCTAAGTGTTTGGTTAAAGTATTGTTGGCATTTGAAATCTCTAAGTGTTTGGTTAAATGATATTTGAACTACAAGAATCTAAAGTTATGCAAAAATAGTATTAACAATCTTGAAACACAAAGAAATCGAGCAAATCTTGCAACTATTTAGTGTCTACACGCTAGTTATATATGGTGAGAAGATAATTTTTTGGGATGCTTTGTTGCAGTTCAAAGAAGAAATTTTACATCAACACAATATAATAACTAGTGATTTCAACACATTTTTGTATAAATCTAGAAAAAGAGGAGGAAATCAAATTTGGGATCCATTCAGAGAAATAGTGCAAGATCTTATTTCTAAATGGGACATGTTGAATATTACCCCAAAACAAGGAAAACTTACTTGGACGAATAGAAGGGGATACCTTAGCCGCAT
This sequence comes from Pseudotsuga menziesii, assembly GCA_001517045.1. Classification (NCBI taxonomy): domain Eukaryota; kingdom Viridiplantae; phylum Streptophyta; class Pinopsida; order Pinales; family Pinaceae; genus Pseudotsuga; species Pseudotsuga menziesii. Next base: position 307,485 of record LPNX010764468.1, read on the forward strand.
CGCGACACAACTTGATATATTCTTGTTACATAGTGATTAGTTGTTTGATGGTTGGGTAATCTCTTCCAACATAGTTGTTAATGGTGAATCTAAACACAAGTTGATCTCCTTGGAAATCTCTAAAGAAGAAGATCTTAAACCAATACCATTCCAATTTAATACAATCTAGCTATAGGAGGAGGGAGTTAATGACTTAATAAGAAAATTTTGGTTCACCCCTTTTTCAATCTCATCCAACAACATTTGGGAGTCAAAACTGAGAGTTGTAAAGCGGTCTCTATGGTGCTAGGTGAAAGAAAATATTTGCACCCCAGACATCAAGAAAAAATGGATGAAACAAATTTTAAGGGATCTCTCGTTGGATATGGAACAAAGGGAAGTGGCTAAATATAAAATATAAGAAGAAAAATATTTGAGCTACAAGTTGTACCAACTTAATAGGAAATAAGATGAATTTTGGCATTTGAAATCTCTAAGTGTTTGGTTAAAGTTATGGGATCAAAACACAAGTTTCTTTCACAAGCAGGGAAAAACAAGAGAGACAAAAAAATTGAGTTATAAGAGGGGACAAAATTGGTCCCTTTCCAAGAAATTAAAATAGAAGCCCATCAACATTTCAAGATTTTGTATATTGAATATGGAATCTTGGACAAAGAGGTAGCTATCTCTTCCGTGCATCCTTTGCCACAGGTAATAACAAAAGAAGAAAATGACTCCCTATCTAATGAAATAATGGAAAAGGAATCCATCAATACGATATGGGAACTTGATCCGGACAAGGAATCGAGGATGGATGAATTTACAATACACTTTTTTCAAGCATGTTGGAGCCTTATCAAAAAGAATCTTCTAAAAATAATAAATTGGACTAATGTCAAACACAAGGTTGGGGTAGGGACAAACTCATCCTTCTTATCCTTAATATTGAAGGAAACAAAGTTGATTTACTCTTCCAGAATTAGAATGATTTCACTATGCAAATCAATATATAATTTTTTTGCAAAGATCTTGGAAAATTGAGTGAAAATCCTTCTACCAAATATTAACTTGGAAAACCAAGGAGGATTTATGCAAAATAGGAAAATCCTTAATACCATAATCATGTACAAGAATCACTTCACACTATCAAGGAAAGTGGAGAGGGAGGAATCATATCAAGTTGGATATGGCCAATGCATTTGATCGGGTAAGCCATGATTTTCATTTTGTGGTAATGCATAAAGTAGGATTTGATTCTCATGTCTTGGAATGGATTAAGGAATGCTTAAGTTCACCGTGGACTGTTTCCCTTGTTAATGGTATACCATCTTCCTTTTTCAAGCCTCATAGGGCCTAAGGCAAGGCTTCCCTCCCTCGCCTTTATTGTATATTATTATGGCTGAAAATTTGAGTAGTAATATGGATATGGAAATCTTGAAGGGTCGGCTGATGGGATTGGCAATAGCTATAAATGCAAAGCCATTAAATTATTCCTAGTTTGTTGATGACATGTTTCTCTTGGGTGGAGCCTCTAATATTATCTCTAGTCACTTTAAATTAGTGATGGAAAAATGCCTTTCTCTGTTGGGAGGTTTGATTAATAAATGGAAGAGTCCAATTTATGGTTGGAATTGCTCAAGCAATCTTTTGTGAACAATCTTTGTTCTATTAGAATTCCCTTTCTCTTCAACCTGGTGCTCTGTTAAGTATCTTGGAATAACAATATCACTTGTAACTTCATCTACAAGAGACTAAGACGAGACTCTTTAGAGATTCAAGAAAAAAATCCATGCTTAGGGAGCCATGTGGCTTATTACTGATAGAAAAATTGTGCTATTGAAATCTTCCCTTTCTTCACTTATTGTATTTCAATGTTATTTCCTTTTAACATAGGAGTGACCAATCAAATGAGCAAGCTTTTAAGATAGTTTTATGGTGGGGACGGAAGGCCAACATGCATAAATTTCACCTTATAAATTGGAACAGAGTGAAGCTTCCAAACACACAAGGTGGACTTGTCATCAAGGAGTACATATTATAAACCTTGGATTAGGAGCTAAAGTGCTTTGCAGACTAATAATTGAAAATAAGGACCAGTGTAAAAGGGCTATGGGTATGAAATAATTTGACACAATTAATTTGTAAAGAATATAACAATTATGTTGAGAGGGGAAATGCTCTCAGGTTTGGAGATTATGCAAAACTACTTCTAGCATCATCACTGAGAATTTAGGGTGGTAGCCTCATAATGGGAAAAGGATCTGTCTTTGGGAAGATAAATTTGTGGACATTGGACCTCTTGGTGAGCAACAAAATTTACAAGCACTAAAAAAAAATGGACTCAACAAGGCATTATCACTCATTTATTTGGATTAGGGGAATGGAACATAGAAACAAGCAACTGCCATTGATGAAACCTGGAAGGTATCCCACATAATCTAGAGGATCAAAAACTTATTATTTTCACATTATTTAAGGGAAAATACCCTCTCAACTAATCACAAAAAGATAAAATAATTTGGATGCCGTCTCATTATAATTATAGGGTAAAAAATGCTATGAAAATTTGTTGCAAGAGACCCCTCTTCCTCCATTTTATCCCCTGTGGAAGCGCATTTGGCATAAATATGGACTGTTTAAAGTCAATTTTTTTTGTCAGCTTCTATCCCATGGTAAAATCCTTACTGCATAAAAACCTGCAAAGAGGGATATTTATTTAGGGACCTTCTTGGTGCGTCCTCTGCCGTAACTCAGAAGAAACTATTCCACACCTATTTTGAAAATCCTTCCCCATAAAATGGTTTCCAATAAACAAACAAAATCAAGAATTCAAATTTGGAAAATATAGTTGTTCTGGAAAAAATGTGCTTAAATGGAATCAAATCCGTGCCTTGTAACTAAAATGTCTGTTCCATGACTCCTGTGGCATATCACAATGAGCAGAGGCAAAAAAAGTTGAGAATAAGAGAGATGAGAATATATGGAGGTAACCATGCTTCCAATGCATAGTGCGGCGTGGGCATGGATTTAAAATACCAGCAAATAATGGATGTAATTGTAGACAAAGAAGAGATGATTTCAAGTTCCAATGGAAGAAATTTAGTCTATCCATTATCTATTTCTATGAGATGTTTTGCATAATAATTAGAATCTTAGGAGTTTTCTATATAGTACATAATTGTAGTTCAGTTAAGCCATGTTACTGATCTATTAATAAATATTGGAGGTCTGTAATATAGGGCACTACATGTCACAATGGAAGCAAGAGTGGTATATTGTTTAGTCATGCGAAACGTTGAGCTCAAACTTAGATTTTTCTTCTTTTATATATAATTCAAAACAACAATTCTATCTAAAAAAAATTGTAAAAAGTTAAAAAAAAAGAAACTATATTTACATATTAGCAACATGGAAAAAAACACCATAGCACCATACACCATCTATAAAATAAATAAAAACTATATTTACATATCAACAACATGGAAAAATTCACCATAGCACCATACACAATCTATAAAATAAATAAAACTATATTTACATATTCACAACATGGAAAAATTCACCATGATAGCATACAAAATCTATTTAAATTTACCACTGCAACATATGAAGTCTATTTAAATTCACCACGAAAGCATACCAAATATATTTATTTCAACTAACCAATGCATTTTATTTATTTCCATGAAATGGCACCTCTTCAAATTTTATCCATCATTCTCTTTCACATAAAAAACATACCAATGCTCATTACATATTATACGTATCGGTTCTCCTTACATATTTTATGCACCAGTGCTCATTGTTACAATATACACATCGATGCACATTTATATAATAAACACATTGATTACAATAGTGCACAATACAACACCTACATTGAGTCGTTTACATATACAAACACACCGAAGCTTTATTAAAATATATGAAACGCCAATGCATCCAGGACATCGTACTGATGCTATTAAAATGTACTATATGCATCGGTATTTGTGGATTAAAACCTACTGACTTGTGCATTTGAAATGAATGTACGAACCAATGTTGTCACTCTCATGTATAAGCATCGGTGGGTTTTATTTATAATATATGCACTGATGCATTTTACGTTATTTGTAGGCATCGATGTTGTTTTGTTTCATAAGATTCGCCAATGCACATTATAGAAATATAAAGCATCAGATAAAAAACATCCACAAAAACCTCTGGCCGCCTAGTTTTTTTAATTATAGTGAATATCCATAACCTCCACAAAAACTTTCGCTGCCAAAAATGGATGTTGTAGTGGTGGGTTTTTGGAAATTTTTTGCCAACCTTGTAGCACTTAAAACCTCCTTTATAATCATCTGCTAGAAGGTGTTTTCCTTTTGGTGAGAGAAGGATTTCCCTAAATACTTGCCAAGAATGAGTAAAAATGATATTACAATAGCCGCCACTTGCAAACTGAAAATCAACTTGCATCAAACTAGATAATAGTATTGGGGGAACCTCAAATAAACATCTACAATTGTTCCAATTGGTGGAAATAGTGATCCAAATATGTTACTTACCTTCTCTTATTGAGGCTCATTCACCCAGTCTAGTACAACAATGCATGGAGGAATGAGGAAAGAACATCGAGCTAGAGAAAATAGCTATAGAAAGTGCTCTTAAAGTGACCAATGCAAGGTTGATGGAACATATATCTACTCATTCAAAATAAATAAATTTAATTATGAACACCTTGCAAAAAGGTTTGGAGCCAACCTCTAAAGAGCTCATTATGTATGAACTGGATTTTAAACAATTGATTTTTATACACTCCATAAGATTATTGGAAACATATGAAGTTTGGAATCAATATTTTCAGATGAAATTGAGCAGGAAAACTTGTTTTATTAAAGGACAAAATAATAATTTTGGAATTTTTAATTTAAAAGAGCAAAAGTTCCAAGGAGGGAATAGTTACTCTTATTGAAACTATACGTGCAACATTGAGAGAAAAGAAAGGGGATTTAGCTTGTGCATTTTTTGTAAAATTGCTTTTAGAAAATTAATGAGGACAGTTGTTGGCCAAGTTATATGAAAACTATATAAGTTGTCTTTTGCAATCATTATTTCTAATTTTCCATTAGTTTTCATGCAGTTTCCACAATTTGGATGCCTTAGTTATTTCAAGCCAATATTAATTAATATCATATACATTTTTTCAACCATGTAAGATTATGATTAGAAACACAAGGATGCATGAATGGGATATGGAAGCACAATGGTATCAATATATCCAACCATCAAGGAAATAGATCTTTCTAGTTATGAAAATATCCATGCTTTTCTCTACATGATCACAAGACACCACTAGAAATTCCAAGCCAAACTTTACTTTGATACCATTTTAAAACCAAGCATGAAGAAAGAGAGATAAAAGGTGAATACAGAAATATCAACATACACGAGATTTACCTTGGAAACCCTCTACTGAGAAAATCAAAACCTAGTAGATATCCATTATTACTTTGGCCAATCCAACATTAATTACTTGAGGAATTTTACTGTGGAGTATACCAAGACTTCAAATGACATGGAAAAATACCATGGCCCACCCAATCCCATGGATCTATAAACTACCTATAGTAAACCCTCTTTGATATATCCTTGATCAAGTCAACCATGTCAATATTATCTTAATAATTTTTTCCTCTTCCCAATTTGAAAGATCAAATACGAACTGATTCCTTGGTTTGAAAACAATGATTTAATATCATATGGGGATTAATAAATATTGAGTGGGGGATGACCCATATTGAAATCTTATTGCAGCATGATACATTTTCCATTTCCTAGGATCTAAGAGAGTTTATTTTGAATGAGGGAAATGGAGACTCTACATAACACGTAGATTTGGGATCCTCTGTTTTCTATGATTTGATGATCTAGACATCTCTTTCTACTCCTTTATAGGAATTTCTTGCGAAAAAATTATTTCCACCACTATTTTACCCCAAAAAAAACCTCCATAATATTTTTGTACCTAAATCCAAATTCATGATGAGAGGGTCCCCTATAGCTAAGCCTCCTCTTTCATAAGGGTTTTCAGTGATTACCAATTCACTAAATGAAATGTTTTATAGTTTGACTTATCACCTACCATAGGAAATTTCTTATATCCTTATTGATATACTAATAAATACTAGTTGGATCCATTAATTTTGAACTTTGATAAATTAGAAGAGTAGAGAAGACAAATTTTATCAAACATTCTCTTGATAAGATTTATACATTAAGATATCCATTGTACAATTTATTTTTAATATTCAAAATGATAGTTTCTGATATTCTTTCTTGGACTACTTCAATGCTACAGGGACCCCTAGGTATATAAAATATGGCCATTAACCTACCATGGAGAACTCCAAGACTCTAGCAATTTGTTGCATTTAGTAAAGTGAAGTGTTCCAACCATAAATATTGCTTTTGTATTTATTAATTAGGCCACCTACAACTTTCATATGGGATTCCAGAGCTACCTTAAATCACCTAGCTATTATCACTAAAGCACCCCAACAATAGATTTTCATCGACAAACAATGAGTGATTAATCATGTTTTGACCTCTAACAATGGTGATCCCTCTTCTACCCGCAATTTCTACCCACAAGGACACATTTTAGCTCTAGATTCAATCCCAAAGCATTCACCACACACATACACACGCGTATATATATATATATATATATATATATATATATATATATAACAATGGGAAAGAGATCACAAACCTCATCAACTCTGAAAAAAGAATCCAACCTGCCATTTACGAAGGGGGTGATCCAGGGGGTGATCCATGGATAACCAATACAAACTTTAATACACTTAATAAACTAATGGGCGAATCCAAACCTTTTGGGACAATAAAAAAAATAGATGCCATACTTTATCAAAAGTATTAGCCATATCCATGTTGATTACAAACCTCATCGACTCCAAAAAAAAATCCAACCTGCCATTTACGAAGGGGGTGATCCATGGATAACCAATACAAACTTTAATACACTAAATAAACTAATGGGCGAATCCAAACCTTTTGGGAAAATAAAAAAAAAATAGATGCCATACTTTATCAAAAGTATTAACCATATCCATGTTGATTAACATCCTCTTCTCATTATTGGATCAAATTGAATAATATCATATATTTTACTAGGATAATATTGTATATTATCTAATGTTGTTGTACAAATCCCCCTTGATTTTCCAATATGAGATTTGGAAGTCGAAAGTTGAGTTTATTTGTTATTATTCTTTCTAATAGGCACTACACAATGAGATAACTACTTTATCTAGGATTCAACACTAGAAAGGAAGAGAGAACTACCTTACTTTATTCTTTATGTAGGACTTATTTAACACACATAGAAGACCATATTTTATGATGTGTTAACAATCTCAATAAAAATGGATGGAGAAATTATATGAATTTGGAGCCTAATATTGTTCTAGTTTCTATATTGCTTTTATAATCTCTTCTTACTCTATTCATTTCACAAGAGTCTAATTATCCTCATTCAAGAATAGGAAGGATTTGGTTGAATAATTTCTGGTGTAGCTTTAGTAGCATGAGCATACTTTGAATACAATTGCTTGAAAAGGTTATGGGTTTCCACATGAATATATTTAAAACTAAAGATCCTTTCCCCATTTTCCAATGAAAAAACTTGAACATGATTCCTCAACTATCATGTGTGGGATTGTTTGTGACAAAACGTAGTGTTTAAATCCCCCACCTTTAACCATAGGCTATGAGAGTTCAATCTTCAGTAACATTCCTATTTTATAAAGGCTTGGTGTAGTTTGTTGGCCATTGTTTTTTATTTTTCTTATAGATCAATGGTGGTCTCTTCAAATTCCATTTAAATTTCAAGGGAACCCAACCTAAGTTAAAGATATTCTATTTCTTTTGAGGGGTAGGAAATTATTTTTTACCGAGATTTTTCTTTTGTGTTCTTGATTTTTAAATCCCAAATGAATTATGGGTAAACTTGATGACTGAAAAGAAACGTGTGAAGGACGCCAATAAAAAAACATCTTTGATGTAATAATAAGACTCATGTTTTCATCAAAAACATTATCAATATGGTGGAATCATAATAACATAATTTAGATACCCACAACTAGTATAAATTAAAATTTTGGAGGACTATGCATACTTTTGACTCAAGTATTTGCATAAGAAATGCATACATGAAAATTTACAAAACAAATTAGGACATGTACAACATGCATTAAAAAATGCATGGCATCATCTCACATGCATTTGGGTTGGGGCAAGTTGTCTTTTTCGAAGTCATGGAGCCCAACTTGATCCGGATTTATGCGTGAACGAAATGAAAGAACATATACAGAATCGTAATCACAGACATTTTGCAAAGATAACAGAGATACAGTAAACACATATTCTATTAAATGGCGGAAATAGAACAAACTATAATACAATTACTAGAATGGTGGTAGCTATCTCTGAGAAGAGATGTGGCTGCTACGCTCATCCGTGCCAAGATGAATACAAAATGAGGCCAAAGGGGCCTATTTATAATAATAATGAGGGTGAGAACCCCAAAAGTCCAAAACGTAACCCTAGAAGATGAACTGTCATAAAGTTTGCGGCCCCAAGGTGGTAAGTTGAATAGTCAACTTCTCGGGGTCATAACTTTTGCATACGATCTCTGATTTTGGGCATTCGATAGCTCATTGGAAAGGTCTATCTAAGATTTACAACTTTTGGTCAATCAAATGCATGTTGATGGCAACCATTTGGCGCCAAATCGCCAAAAAAACGTCGTTTAAGGCCTCAAAACGGCCCCAGAAGTTTGGGACCCGAAAAACTGTAGAAAAATAACTAGAGAACTGCCACAATGGACAATTGTTTTGAGCCAGTGGAATAGGTGGGTGGCCACCGATCTCCATCTGGATCAAAACTCCTCTTGTTTGTTGGGTGAAATATTATATTACTCTTCATTGATTTTAACTTTGTTAATATGATTATATGTAATGTCCCCCCTCTAATAAAGCATACCAAACACCTACTAACCTATTTAATTCCCTTACGTTCGAGTGGGTACTGCATAAGAGGGAATTGACTGAATGGATTTGATACTTAGAGCACTACAGGACATTCCTTCAGTGTTAGGTCATCAGTCGGATGGAAGAAGCCTTGTTTCTTTAGGATTAAAAGTCAACACTAAAATAGAATTGCATGCATGCAAAAGTAAAGCGGAAACCCTAAAAGTGACATGCAAACCCTAAAAGTTCATGAGATTCTATTTAAGAGGGTAATGAGACCAAAGAAGGTTACTTATGATTATTATTGATTTTGGAGCTCTTGAGTAGTAGCACAGCATGCCACCACATCAGTTGCGGTTTAAGACAACGTCTTCAGCTAACGGGTTTTCGGCAGTGGAATATATGCCCTAGACTCATTCAGGGTAAACCATCTAGGTTCGCCATCCCCTCTTCAACTTATTCATCCAGTTGCATTTATTCGGTATCCATCAGAGATTGTTTGTAGGGACATGTGTGCAGCCGTAAGGGGGTTTTTAGTTGGAAAACCCCAAATCATTCACTGGGTCCTTAGATCTTCATTTATCTTCAGAATACTGGCACCATTCTCATCATCAGTATTATCCTCCAGTACCCGGTGATTATTAGATCCTATTTTGCTCATCCAGAGCAGTTCTCAACAATTTGGGAATCAGGGGGGCATGAGCAGCTAAACCTCTAGTTCAATTCGCTAGCCTGCTTAGGGATATTAGAACTTCTGCATGTGTCAGACATCCTCTTCGGCATGGGAAGACTACCACTCCTGCAAATTTTTAGCTGCAACAGACACCTCCTTCACTGAAAACGTCACCCTTAGTTGATTGAGGGTTCATGCTGCTAGGGTATCACTGAAGGCAGGGAGCACCAGTTCTTCACCAGATCAGCTCTTGATGCATGCATATTCTCTTGAGATAATTTTAGCCGGCTTATCATCGGTAAGTGTTACATTCTATCCTACAAACCCTAACCCTAAATTCAGCTATATTATAGGGCAATTTTGCATGGCAGTTTTGCATGCCTGGCTATTCAGCAATTTTGCATAGAATCAGTAGAATATCGGTATTTCGGATATTATAGTGGTATCAGAGCATGTTCCTTGCCAGCTGTGGGCTTGAACATGAGAAGTAGATGAATACATAAGAGGACACTTTTGTAACCTATAGGAAAAGAACGACCAGGTACACATAGGACTTTGAAGATATCCAACTAGAAGATACCAACTCAGACATGGACCCAACAGGTATACACTTTGACAAGGGAAAAGGAACGGGAGAAGATGAGGACAGAATGGAGTTTCACAGCCTAGTAAGCGCATTAAAGACTTAGCCAAAGGAAAAAAGGACGTACTTAATGCAATCAACAGATTATCGGTGAAATCAGAAGCAAGTAATAGCAGTACACCTCTCTCACCTGTAGATAGAGGGTCTACAAGCAGTAGTGGGAAACATGCATACACTAATATGCAGAACACACCCCACATATATAACAGACCTTCCAGCAAGCCTACTATGCCTCACTTCTTGGCAGATGCAGTAGCAGGTCCAATCATGCAGGTAGAGCCTTGCAAACCCTTTGGGGCCTATTTGCAGGAATACAGGGACTTAGGGGATGAGTTTCATGCAGCCATGTCTTTTTCGGATTTTTGCAACATGAATAGTAGGAACAGGCCCAGGAATTTCAGCAAGGGATTCAATCATAACTATGAGTTGCAGAAAACCTTGGGCAGGTTGGCCATCCCAAACTTTGATGAGACTCGCGGAGGTTCAACGATGATATGGGTTCAGAATTTGGATACCTACTTCCAAATCAGTCCCATGACAGAGACAGATGCCATTAAATTGGCTACACTCCACCTGGATGGAGAGGCCCATGAATGGTGGTACCACGGACTAGTGACATTGGGTCACAACACCATCCACTCCTATAGTGAGTTCACTCAGAAACTCATGGAGTGGTTCAACAGGAAAGATCCAGAGATACATTTCAAGGAGTTGGCTCAACTCAGGAAAACAAGTAGCGTCGAGGCCTTCATCTCAGAATTCCAGAGGATAGTTGTTATGGTAATAGATGTGTCAGAGAGCAGATTGACGATGTTGTTTATTGAGGCCCTGACAGAGCCACTACGGGGATGGGTGAAAGCCTACAAACCCCCCACTCTACAGGATGCCATTAGTCGAGCCAGAGATCTCCAAGACTCAGTTTTGAAGAACAGGTTCTCAGTCAAGACTAGCTTTCCAGTTTGGGACAAGGATAAGAAACCTTTCCAGCAGGAAGTCCCGAAGAAAACATGGTTAGATGATGACACTAGAAAAGACTTGAGACGAAATAAATTATGTTTTACTTGTTAGGAACCATGGGTTTCAGGACACAGGTGCACAGGAAAGGCCAAGGCCCACTACATAGAGGTATATTCTGACAGTGAAGGGGAGGACTACGAGCAGGAAACAACAGAAGAATTGTGGGCAGCAAAGGAGGAGTCACTCCAAGGTGATACACCAGAGGGAGTTATTGCTACACTATCTGGAGTACCTAGATTCCATACTTTTAGGGTCAGGGGAGTAGTACAGGGCCACATAGTGTGAGTATTGGTTGATGGGGGAGCAACCCACAATTTCATTGATGCAGCTTGGGTATCCAAGAGGGGTATTCCGACAAAGAAGTTTGAGGGATTTACTGTAGCAATAGCCGAAAACTCTAGCATGGAGTGCAACTACTGGATTCCAAAACTGAATGTCACATTAGGCAACTACTAGATGATATATTCATTTTGTGTAGTGGATGTGGAAGATACACATGTAGTATTAGGTGTTCAATGGATTTATACAATAGGGAAATATACTACAGAATACCGAGCAATGGAAATGTAATTCTAGGGACCATATGGGAAACAGGTAGTTTTGAGGGGCATGAACACTTATCCCCCAAAACCAGTCTCTTCACAGAGAATGGAGTAAGTGCTCTAGCAAGATGACATAGAATGGTCAGCAGAATGTTTTGTCACCTTTATAAAACCTCCAGAGAACAACACCCAACACCCAGAAGATATTCAGGCCTTATTGCAAAAGCACGAAAAGGTATTCTGAGACCTTCCAGCAGGTAGACCGCCATACAGGGGATTTGAGCACATCATTGAGCTGGAGGAGGGGAGATAGGCAGTCATCACCACCCCTTACCGACATCCCAAAAGATACAAGGATGATATCAAGAAGACGATCAAGGAATTATTAGAGCTAGGATATATTCAGCCCAGTTCTAGTCCCTTTGCATCATCAGTTGTCTTCGTTAAGAAGAAGGATGGCACACTACAAATGTGCATCGATTACAGAGCACTCAACAAAAAGACCATAAAAACCAGGTATCCCATTCCTAGGATTAATGAACTTATGGATGAGCTGCGGGGTGCCAAATACTTTTCAAATATTGATCTTCACTCAAGGTACCACCAGATCCGAGTAAGGGATCAAGACATTTCTAAAACAACTTTCCATTGCCACTATGGTCACTATGAGTTCTTGGTCATGACTTTTGGACTCACCAATGCTCCAACCACCTTCCAGTCGTGCATGAACCTTACTTTTAGAGCTCAGTTACGTAAGTATTTTCTAGTATTCTTTGATGATATTTTGATTTACAACAAAACGTGGGAGGAACATCTGAAACATTTAGACGAAGTATTGAGCATTCTAGACAAGCACTCGCTTTACGCGAAGATGTCTAAGTGTGAATTTGGCATGAAGGAGATGCTGTATCTAGGGAACATCATCAGTGCAAAAGGGGTACAGGTTCATATGGAAAAAATCCGAGCTATCAGGGATTGGTCCACGCCAAAAAACAGTCACAGAACTGAAAGTCTTCTTAGGCCTTTGCACATATTACTAGAGGTATGTTAAGGGATTCTCCAAATTTTTCGCACCACTCACTGATCTCACAAAGAAGGGGGCCTTCAATTGGAAGGAATTAGCACAGAAAACCTTTGAGTAGATGAAAGTCAACATGAGTTCTTGCCCTATTTTAGCACTACTAGAATTCTCACAGCCATTTGTAGTAGAATGTGATGCATCAGGGGAAGGGCAACAAGTTCAAAATCAAGACGGATCATAACAGCCTCAAGTAATTCTTGGAGCAAAAGGAGTTGAATGAGCGCCAACATAAATGGGTCAGCAAGGTGCAAGCTTATGATTTTGAGATAGAGTATGTGAAGGGTAAGAACAATAAAGTAGTTGATGCATTATATAGATGACCAACTTCATTATCTCTCATGAGTGTATCCATTGATTGGAGGTCTCTTCTCTTATTAGAGTACTCCAAAAATAATTTTTCTTGCGAATTATTGGATGGACAGGTTTAGGATGACAGGTACATAATTATTGATGACATCATCTATTACAAGAACATGATATACCTTGTCCCAGAATCAGCCTTAAAAAAGAAGATCATACAAGCATCACATGACTCTCCATTATCAGGACATCAAGGTTTCTTGAAGACCTACAAGAAAATCCGAGAGAGGTTCTCATAGAAGGGTCTCAAGGGGGAGGTTATGTAGCACATGTGGGAATCCAACATTTTTCAATAGAACAAGGTCGAGCAAATCCATCCAACAAGGTTAATTCAACCACTACCAATTCCAGAATAGAAGTGGGAAAGTATCTCCATGGGCTTCATTACATGGTTTCCCAAGGTCCAAGGGCGAGATTGCTTATATGTCATGGTTGATCGACTGGCCAAATTTTCCCATTTCTTTGCTATATCATCCAATTACTCCGCAAGTCAGGTAGTCGAGTTATTTTTCAGAGATGTTTTCAGATTACACGGGTTACCCAAAACCATAGTCAGTGATCGGGACAGTAAATTCACCAGTGCCTTCTGGCAGGAGTTATTCAGGTTGGTAGGGACAGAACTCACTACCAGTACGAGCTATCACCCACAAAGCGACGGAAAAACTGAGATTGTCAACAAGTGGGTTTAAGGGTATCTACGCAATTATGTAGCAAGCCAACAGAGGACATGGATTAAGTGGCTACACTTAGGGGAAAACTGTTACAATACCACCTACCACATGTCTATCAAGATGACACATTTTAAAGCATTGTATGGCTATGAGGCACCGAGCTTCGCAAATCTAGCCTTTGGAGACAGCAGAGCACTCAAGGCCAAAGATTGGATACAGGACAGTCAGGATATTCTCAAAATCCTAAAAGAAAACTTATAGGCAACACAGAATCAACAGAAACTATACGCAGACAGACACAGGGTTGAGAGGAGCTTCGAGGTAGGAGATCTGGTATATATGTGGTTACAACCATACAAGCAATCTTCCCTCAAACAGAAAGGAGTGGAGAAACTAAAACCTCGCTTATATGGTCCTTACAAGGTAATTTTGAAGGTTGGAGAGGTGGCTTATGATCTAGAACTACCGAAAGAAAGAAAGACTCACAATGTATTCCATGTGTCCAGTCTCAAGAAAACATTAGGACAACATGTTGCTCCATCCATGGAATTACCTCCTCTAGATGATGAAGGGTTATTGGTACTAATTCCAGAGCAAATACTACAGGTACAAGAAAGGACTCTCCAAAACAGGGTGATTCGAGAGTATCTGGTGAAATGGAAGGAATTACCCATGGAGGACGCCACATGGGAAGGAGAGCAGGTATTGCAGCATCCTAGTTTGCAGTTGCTTGAGGACAAGCAATTTCAAGCGGGGAGGACTGTAATGTCCCCCCTCTAATTAAGCATACCAAACACCCGCTAACCTATTTAATTCCCTTAGGTTTGAGCGAGTACTGCGTAAGAGGGAATTGAATGAATGGATTTGATACTTAGAGCACTACAGGACATTCCTTCAGCATCAGGTCATCTGTCATATGGAAGAAGCCTTGTTTCTGTAGGCTTGAAAGTCAACATTAAAATATAATTGCATGCATGCAAAAGTAAAGCAAAAACCCTAAAAGTGACATGCAAACCCTAAAAGTTCATGAGATTCTATTTAAGAGGGTAATGATACCAAATAAGGTTACTTATGATTATTATTTATTTTGGAGCTCTTGAGTAGCAACACAGCATGCGGCCACAATAGTTGGGGTTGAAGACGGCGTCTCCAACTAACGGGGTTTCGACAGTGGAATATATGCCCTAGACTCATTCAGGGTAAACCATCCAGGTTCACCATCCGCTCTTCAACTTATTCATCCAGTTGTAGTTATCCAGTATCCATCAGAGATTGTTTGCAGGGACACGTGTGCAGCCATAAGGGGGTTTTTAGCTAGAAAAACCTAAATCATTCACTGGGTCCTCAGATCTTTGTTTATCTTCAGAATACTGGCACCATTCTCATCATCAATATTATCCTCCAATACCCAGTGATTATCAAATCCCGTTTTGCTCATCTGGATCAATTCTCAGCAATTTGGGAATTAGGGGGGTGTGAGCAGCTAAACCTCTAATTCAATTCGCTATCCTACTTAGGGATCTCAAAAATTCTGTATGTGTCAGCCATCCTCTCCGGCTCGGGAAGACTACCACTCCTGCAAATTTTCAGCTGCAACAGACACCTTCTTCATTGAAAACATCACCCTTATTTGATTGAGGGTTCATCCTGTTGGGGTATCACCGGAGGCAGGAAGCACCAGTTCTTCGCCAGATCAACTCTTGATGCATTCATATTCTCTCAGGAGCATTTCAGTCAGCTTATTAGTGGTAAGTGTTACATTCTATCCTGCAAACCCTAACCCTAAATTTTAGCTATAATATAGGGCATTTTTGCATGGCAGTTTTGCATGCCCGACTATTCAGTCATTTTGCATAGAATCAGTAGAATATCGATATTTGGGATATTAGATTATACTTGTTTGAAAACTGCATTCTTTGAGGAAACATATAATTTGTGGAAACATAATTCAATTTATTTGTATAATATTAACACTATGCATTTAATCTAGGAAAGATAATAGTTGTGATTTTCCCAAACATAACTATGGTTTTGTTTTAACAATTCTCATGTAGAAATATAGATAAATTCTTCGATGGTTAATTTGATTAACATGTAGGTTATTTTTTTTCAATAATTATACATCTGTTGTATTTGTTCATTACAGGGGATTCAATGAATTTAAAAATTGGTACCATCAAATAAAACTTTCATTGGGGTTACCTTTAAACATTCCCTTGGGGCATAAGAAAAAGATCATTGGGTAATTGTTTTTTTTGTGTAAGTTGTAGAAAGTTATATTAATATACAAAAAAGAGTACATACATAGAGTCCATATCTCGGATATCATTAGTGTCAGG
Organism: Pseudotsuga menziesii; assembly: GCA_001517045.1. Classification (NCBI taxonomy): domain Eukaryota; kingdom Viridiplantae; phylum Streptophyta; class Pinopsida; order Pinales; family Pinaceae; genus Pseudotsuga; species Pseudotsuga menziesii. Next base: position 323,828 of record LPNX010764468.1, read on the forward strand.
ACATTGGTAATGTAACAAAATATCTATCATGGACCTTCCCTTAGAGAGGGAAACCAAGTCACCCCAGAAAAAACTGAAATATAACATAGTTGTGACAAGAAAACTGGGCATACAAAGAAAAAAACAAAAAGACACTTAAAAACCTAAGTACTTATGACTTCCTCGAGGGTTCTTCGACAATAATGTAGGGTTTGTAGTAATCTTATTCATCGGTAGAAAGAGAAGGTTTCAAATCTAGAGGCGATTTTGTTGCAGGAGGAGGTTTCTACAGTATATGTGATGAGCTACTAGCCTGCTCACGACCCACTGAATTTTGCATTTTCAGCTCTGGATTGTGCAAAGCTTCTTCCAGATGTTGGATGGACATAATGTCCTATTTCTGAGCGGTTCTTTAAGGAGGATCTTGTATATGCAAGATAGGTGAAGACGAGGATGTCAAATTTCTAGAAGAGCTCTCTGAATTGCTGGAGAGAGAGGAGGGAGCCTGTATTTTTCCCAAAGCAACTAAGCTAAGACATTTTTCATGTGCCACTAGCGGGATACTCATTGTTTAAGGGGCTGAGTCATGTGATGGTGAGACACAGTTTCTACCTCGCAATCATCCACGACCCGATGAATACTAAGTGGGATGTGAGCAACATACCCCGCAGAAAGGAAACAACACACCGTAGCACGACCCCTCACCCCTTGGAGCTGCTTCCCATGCGAGGCATAGCACAAAAGCGTCGCGGCATGACAGATGAATATTCCCAGAACTTCCGAACCTTAACCTTCTTCCTAGGTAGATTACTTATGAGCCTTCTCGGAATGAGGAGAGTGAAGAGCGCACGGAGGATAAACATTTGCAAAAACTGAATCCATGGGAGAACACTTGGTGAATTGAAATCCTTCATGTTGTTTCCATAATGCGAGGTGACCTATGTATTGATTTGAACATCATCGAACTTAAATGACCTATGTCGGGAAAAGCAAGACATTAAAACACAAGAACTGTTTATAGGATTCACGGGTGGCCTTTAATGAAGTGTCTTGCCCTCCACCACATCCCTCCTTGAAACACCCTCTTTCCCTTCGCCACGTATTTTTTAATTCATTGGAGTTCATGTAAATGTATTTCTTAATTTGACATTTCCTTTATAAAGTGGTTGCTTTCAAGTGTAATTTGACATTGGTGGGTAACTTCAACATTGTGCTAGTGTCATGCCTTGAAAATCTAAAATCAATTATGATAATGGACTCCAAAGTAAACCTTGATGCACTATCATGAACATTAATTTGGAAAAGCATAGAAAATAAAATGTCACTTCATTATATATTTATTGTCATACGTTAAATGAACAAAATGTTTTTTAATGTGTACACGCATCTTTGTTTTCCTACAATAGCACTTAGTATGTACTAGGTTGAGTACAAAATATTTTAATTGCACAAGATTATAGAATAATCAAGATGAGTTCCTTACACACTAAAACATTTTATGTAATAAAATGTGCTAAATATTTTATTGCAATGGGAGAACTCAAGTTAAAGTGGACCCTATCACCCCCCCCCCAGATTGGGTGGTAGGCATGAGTAGGGGGGATGAAAGGATGCCTAGACATGAGGTCATAGAGGGTGTGACACTTGCAGACCTGGAAGGACATATATTAATGATGAGGGGTGGATGCCGCAGGATGGCATGTGCCTCTTGCAAGCATCTTGAGATGGATCGAGGGCCAAATAGGAGGGATATGAGGGTTCTAGACTAGAAGTGTAATCATGAGGTGACAATTGTCGTGGTAATCATAAGAATGATTGTTGATCCCTCATCCACAATGGTGGAGGAAAGGGGTGGTGAGATGGATAAGAGCATGACTACAAAGGAAAGAAATGGAAATCATAGTAAGTCATTATCCGACCTTTTCTCTATTATTTCCATCATCGTAAGGAAACAACTAGAGTAGAAGGAGGTGCTTGATAAAGGAGTGGAAATTATAGTCTTCATCTTTATATAGGAAGGGAACAATATAAACTGGTATGAGTAAAGAATTGTCAGGATGAAGAAGGTTTCTTTTGTAGGCAATCACAACAAGGGCATGGCTCTTCATCTATAGGGGTAACACCCCTTTCATGATAATGTTCTATGGATATTTTTTGTAGGCATGGTGAGAATGGGAAAGGGTAACAAAGGCAGTAGGTGTGGTAGCATAACCCATATGTATCAAGTGTTAAAGGAGGAAGAGACCTCAAAGACACAATTCAAAAGAAACATCTTGTTGAGCATCCAATAAGAGATTGAAGATAAAAAAATCCCGGGTGAAGAGGGAGCAGGAGAATGTGAGAACCAAATATATGCAATATGATATGGGGCATTGGGTATCAACACATCAATGCTTCCAAAACCAGGGCCACTAAATATGTTATGATGGTAATTTTGTATTGGAAAATGAAGACTTTTCTAGGGAAAGCTCTCTTCAACATTTGAAAGGAATGAAAATAAATATTGATGAAAATAGATGATGTAAATGGTTGAATGTGATACTTGAAAAAGGTAGAAGTTTGAAACAGTGCCTCCTCCTAGGCTTCTCTAACCCCTACATATCCCATCCCAAAAATGGTCAGAGATATCCATGTATTTTATCATCAATCTTCCTATGTCAGAAGGAAAAAGTAATATATTCGTAGTCATTGACCGATTAACAAAATACACTCACTTCATTAGTATTTCATCAAAATCAAAGACTATCCAAGTCGCAGATAGTTATGTAAAGAATATATTTAAGTTCTATGGATTTCCCAAAGTTATCATTAGTACCAAGGACCCAAAATTTACCAACAACTTTTGGAAGGAATTGTTCCACCAGGCAGGGACTTCATTAACTATGAGTACCTCTTACCATCCCCAAACAGATAGACATAATGAAGTCGTAAATAAATTCCTTGAAGGATACCTTAGGAATTTCATGAATGACTGCTAGACTCAATGGATACATTGGCTCCACCTTGCAGAATGGTGGTACAATAGTACATATCATACAATGACAAAAATGTCCCCTTTTGAAGCCTTATATGGGTATCCTCCTCCTACGATGAAGGAATATGTTATCAATAGTTTCAAAGTTCTAGCAGTGAAAGACTCTCTAGCAACATCCGATGAGGTCATATGTATTTTGAAGAGTCATCTTGAATAAGCAAGAAACCACATGAAGCAACAAGTGGGCACCAAAATAACTGATCAAGAATTCAAAGTAAGTGAATGGGTATTTGTTCGACTCCAACCATACAAATAAAATTCACTTAAAAACTCCAAAAATCATAAACTTGCGCTAAGGTTTTATGGACCATATCAAGTAAGGAAGCAAGTAGGACAAGTGGCTTATGCTATGGGCATACCTAATAAAGGGAAAATACATGACGTTTTCCATGTGTCCTGCTTAAAAAATAAATTAGGTCCAACTACTCACATACAAACAAAATTACCTATGCTAGATGATGAAGGAAAACTAGTGCTAGAACCTGAATGCATATTAGAGATTAAAACCAGGACACACTTTGTTCCAGATTCGTCAATGAATACCTTGTCAAGTGGGAAAACTTACCTGATGAAGAAGCTACTTGGGAAAATGAAGATTTTCGTTCATGGCACCTATCCTTACCAATACTTCGTGGACGAAGTATCTCAGAGAGGGATGAATTGTAATAGAATTAGAGAAAATTAATAAATTAAATGCTTTAAATAATATTTGTTATTATTATTATTATTAGTTAAATGTCGGCATTAGAAAGACACACCGTTCTGATTGTCTCTTCCATAGTATTTAATGTCGCTCATTCTCTTGTAAAATTCATCATTGAATAAATAAATACATATATTTTTGGAAGTCCATTCCAGAGGATTGGGGAAGGAGAAGCATGAGCAACAGGTGCAAGAGAAGGAGAAGAATGAGGGTTATTGTCCCTACTCTGATCTTGAGATTGCATATGTACCTAGGTTAACTTGTTCTTTACATACCAATAGTTTCTACGACGAACCTGAGCATGCCAACCAACCAATTGTTGGACAACCTGCTCTGATCTTGAGATTGCATATGTACCTAGGTTAACTTGTTCTTTACATACCAATAGTTTCTACGACGAACCTGAGCATGCCAACCAACCAATTGTTGGACAACCATTTCTTCCTCCCAATCATCCAAGAGGTTTGCAGATGACCTGAAATCGAACTGTCAAAACTGCTGTCAGAGGAGCCTTTGTTACCTCTGTGCCCGGAGCTGCTTCACCCTCTGCTATTCCTACGGGGGGTAGCACGCAACCTTCTTGACATTTTCACAGTCCAAAAGTGGTGAATGAGCCTACAACACTACAAATTATGGATCTAGAGTTGAGCAAGAGAGACCCCAAAACCATAGAAATCAGAGATAGGGAGGTAATCGACATCTCTAATCCGAACCACCTTCACAGAGAAATAACTAACATTACACCAAGGGAAAACTCTAACTACATACTTCCTGCAAAGGTTCTGAATATGACAACTTTCTACCTTGAATTCCATATCGTAATCCGTCTTGCGAGCAATAAATCCAGTGCAGAGAAACATCATGAGAACAATGCCTACATCCTAGGCGAACAACTCAACAACGACGAGGTTCAATGAAGCCTTTGGCTTCGTGATCAATGGGATATTAATGAGCACGGCCTTTGATTTCATCGACTACCACATGGAGAAAGGAGTGGGAGCATCGAGTTCTCCTCCACACACACCAAACCCACTAGTCTTGCATCCACATCCGAGATAAATACTACAATATTAAGTAAATACAATTTTTACGATGTGAATCCTAACCTAAAGTTCAAAATCAAAGAGACATATACTCCTAATTAAAACTAAAATAATTAGTGAAACATTGATACTTCTTGCTATGTGATTTCCAAGTTTACCAATAATTAAACTAAGAGTGCAAAATTTAAGAAACATTTACACTCAAAGATTGTGATGTCTCTTCGTGCTAGGTAAATCTAAAGTTAAGATATATCTATACTAGTAATCATTAAATTTCTTTATTAATTTTTAATTTTTTTTCTTCACTTTATTATTAATATACATAAAACCATAAATTCAAAAACAATCAATTTTTTATTTTTTAACCACTAACTATATATTCATATAAACATTACACATTAAATCCATTGTTATTATTCTTAACCATTCACTATATATTCATATAAACATTAATGTGAAAGCTATGCCAAATCCATTTTTATTATTTTGAATCACTAACTATATAACATATAAACATTACACACCAAATCCATTATTATTATTATTATTATGAGCCATTCACTATATATTTATATAAACATTATATATTTATATAATTAATGAAAAAGTTATGAATCATAATCAATAATAATTAAATAATTTAAATATTAATATTTTACCCAATTAATCTAATTTTATAGAATGTGTTGGGAGACCCTTACAAAGTTGAGATAAAAGAATATCACCCAATAAAATTAAAAAACTGTACAATCATACTTAAAAGAATTAACCATTACTATTTCTTAAACCGTATAATTACGTTGATAGACATTTTTATTTGAGATTTGGGGTGGACTATGACCTATGCTTTTTCATCTACTAATGAGGATGAGACAAGTGTACTGCCGAGATTGATTCTATGGCAGTTGTTCAAAATTTGAAATAAACAATTACTAGCACACCCACATAGTTTGTAGCTGGATCACGTCAATGGTGATTAAATGTTTGAGAGATAGTTATGGAATGAAAGACAATCTGGAAATATTTTTTTATTCCTCATATTCTTCTGGTTAAACTGGTTCAACTATGAGTTATCCATGCCTAGCTACATGTTATCGCCGTCATTCTTCTTGTTATCCATTTATCAACTATCACTTATTTTTCACTTTTTTTTTTATCTCACATTCTTCTAGTTATCTGCCATGAATTGTTGGTTATTACGTCGATAGACTTTTTTATTTGAGATTTGGGTGGACTACGACCTATGGTTTTTCATCTACGGATGAGGATGAGACAAGTGTACTGTCGAGATCGATTCTATGGCAATCGTTCAAAATTTGAAATAAAGAATTATATATAAAAAAATATAAAAAATAACTAGTAGCTGATGAATGGATAACTAATAGCGATGCATGGATAACTCATAGTTGATGAATGGATAACTGAGAGTTCATGGAAAATAAATAGAAGAATGCGAGATAAAAAAAACTGATAGTTGATAAATGAATAACATGAAAAATGTTGGTGATAACATGTAGCTAGGCATGAATAACTTAGAGTTGAACACGTTTAACTAAAATAATATGAGGAATAAAAAAATTTCCAAACTATTTTCCTTTCCATCATTGTCTCTCAACCACTTGATCCTTATCAGCGTGATCCAACCACAAACTATGTGAGTGTGCTAGTCTATTCATCGACTATGAGTTATCCATGCATTGTTGTCAGTTATCCATTCATCAGTTAGCTACCCATTATTTTTTATATTCTTTTTTTATAATTGTTTATTTCGAATTTTGAACGACTTCCACAGAATCAATCTCGACAGTACACTTGTCTCATCCTCGTCCGTAGATGAAAAAGCATATGTTCTAGTCCACCTTGAATCTCAAATAAAAACACCTATCGAGATAATAAAAAAATATATAAAAAAAAACTAGTAGCAAATGAATGGATAACTAGTAGAGATGCATGGATAACTCATAGTTGATGAATGGATAACCAACACTTCATGGCAGATAACTACAAGAAGGTGAGATAAAAAAAAGAATATAAAAAATAATTGATAGTTGATTTTTTTTCACACCAGAAAAACAACTTTATATATATTGAAAAAGTCGTGTCATAATTACATATTCTTCATATTCTCCAGTTTCCAATAATGACCATATTTATGCAAAATGACTTTAGGCCCTTTTACATCAAAATTTATGGATCCTGTAGATGCAAGTCTTAGTTTCCTATAACTAGCTATAAACCAAAATAACTTAAAGCAACTTGTGACGGAGGAACTATACAATACTTAATAGTCCATGATCAATTATGGATCCCCCCATAATCAATTCCCAAGCAATGTTCTCCATATCCTTCCCTAAAGCAAGCTTGGATAGTCCATCTGCCTCAGAATTCAACTCTCTGTAAATATGGCTGAATGAAATATGGTTAAAACCAGAGATAAGATCTTTTGCCCTCCTGGCCCAGTGATGCAACTCCATTGTGTGTAAGGGATGTATATCCTTTGCCCAATCCACAATTACTTTAGAATCACCGAAAATCAAGATAGACAACAGGTCCGTTTTACGGGTGATACTTGATAAATGGATAACATGAAGAATGCTTGTGAAAACATATAGCTAAATATAGATAACTCGGAGTTGAACCTGTCTAACTATAAAAATATGAGGAAAAACAAATCCAAATTGTCTTCCACTTTATCACTATCTCAATTGAAACTATGTAGATGTGCTATTAACCACTACTACTATCTCAATTGAAACTATGTAGATGTGCTATTAACCACTACTATTTCTTGGGATACTTCTTGAAGAGTCAGTTTTTTAATGTGGCTATGTGGTGGCAAATTTGATTTCGAGGCTATCAAACCCCACTGTTAGAATTCTACTATTTCTTGGGATACTTCTTGAAGAGTCAGTCTTTTAATGCGGCTATGTGGTGGCAAATTTGATTTCGAGGCTATCAAAGCCCACTGTTAGAATTCTACACGTCAGAACAATAGCAGCACTAAGTAGCAAACGAGTGGTTACAAAGAAGAAGAGTACAAAGCAAAACTTAAGATATATCTATACATTTATTTCTTTATTTTTTTTAAAAATTTGAATTTTGTTGCGGAGGAGACCCCAAAAATAGCGCTGCCATGGCCACCTTCACACTCCCTGCAGTGTCTGCTGCTCAGGCGGCTTCATTTTCCTCTACTTTTCTTCTCCCCTCCTCGTCTTCTTCTTTCAGGAGTAGCTCTCCTCGTATTTGCTCAATTGTGAAGAAGAACAACAGTAAGAACATATATTGCAGATCAGATAGCCGTAGCCCGTCTCCTGAAGAGTCCAATTCCAACAATAATAATATATCCAATTCGGACAATAATAATATATTATTGAAGCTTGCGTGGTATGGATCCGAGGCCCTCGGGATCGCTGCCTCAGTATTTAGGCCTTCCACAACAGCACAGCCATCCGGGGAGCAATCTTCGCAAGATGAAATCGTGGGGTCGATTCCCAAAGATGCAGTGGTGGATGCAATTCAGAAGGATTTCGAAAAATCGTATTTCGTAACAGGTAAGACACTGGCTTGATTTTGGCCGAATTGTGAATTATAAACTAACTCGTCTTTGCAGCATCGAAAAAAACTGACAGAATTAAATGATTCAGCAGGTTCTTGAAGGATATGCTTCATTTATATGAATTTTATGCTAGCAATATAATTTATAATGCCATTCATTTAAAAGTTTTTACTATTTTTTAATCACCTCTCTCATTCTCTGCTTCTAAAGCTTTGTCAATTTTATAGCTGGCTTTGGGGTGTGTTACTCTGCACCTGTACCTTGTGCCCCTTAAGGTGTATCCCAGGGAGAGAGGGCCAAATTCTTCCACCAGGAGGGGTGTTATTGAGCAATGGTGGTCATGGCTGGGCCCCTTGGTCCTCCTTAGGGGTACTATGGCTTACTGGCACTGCTGACTGCCCTTTATAGCGCTTTTTAACCTCAAGGTTGGTGTCCGGGCCCCTAAGGGTTGACCACTGGGTCACATGGCTCCATATCCTGTTTACGTGCTCTAGTGGCCTCTGCTTTAGCTACGAGACACTTGTCTTCATTCGTAGCCACTTTGGACACCCTCCTGGCCCTTCAGTCAGTGGGTCCCTGCTCTCCCTGACCTTATCTCCTCAGAGGAAATGCACCCTCCATGCTAGGCCTTTTCATGCTTTGAGGAGGACATTGAAGGATTTTACAACATTCTAGGGGTTAGATGGGGTATAACGCCCTCCCTCCAGCTCACTCCAGCCTTTCGCTCGGAGTGATTCGCTTATTTGAGCGTGTTTTGACACTTGGGGGTGCAAATACCCAAAGTAGCCTACCTTGAGCCTACATAATGGCTATATTTTATTATTATTTTGTTTTAATTTTAGGTTGACATTTTATAATTTCAAATTGACATTTTAAAGGCATGTCGGGCTGGATTTTATTTGTAAAAGTGAGTGTGAGATCATATAAATAGATTTCCTCACTTCATTTTTAAAACATAACTTATGGGATGAAACACTATGTTACTTTTTCTGCCCTTCTAGGGCTCTTTGGATGTGATGCGCTCCTCTTGAGGAAGGAATTTTCTGGTTTTGATAATCAATGCTTGGAGTTTCTTTGGTTCAACGCTCTTGCTAAGGTGATGCTAGATTTTTTTGCTTAACACATGCACAAGGAGTTATCTAGGGTTTGCATCTTGATCTCTCTTTGCTACTTGTTGATGAATGATGCATGTTTATGGATTGAATGGTAGCCTTTAGGGTTGCATTTTGTCCTTGCTAGATCTTTGTCAACTTTAGGCACCTTGGTTGTGGAAGTACGTCCATTTAGGAGTACTTCTAAAGTTAGAACTTTAGGGCTCTAGGAGTTAGTCGTAAACCTAAGTTAATTTTCTCTAGAGGCTAGCTATTCACTCCTTAGATGCTCTAGGTTAGGGTAGGATTGTGCTAAGGTTTTGCTCCCTAGGTCTCAAACCTCCCTCTTTTCCAAAACCTGGTCAATAGGGTTAGATAGATTGCATTTTGCATCTGTAAATTTGCATTCTCATGGTAAAATTAGGGTTATAATTAGCTCTGCATTTTTATGTTGAAACCCTAAAAATCATTTATTTTTTTGCATTTTTTGGCCTCCCTAAAATTTTGGCCACCTTCCCTATAAATTTGCCATGGCCTCTAAATCCCTAAAACCCCTAAGGCGGAATTATAGGGAACCCTAAAAATCCCAAAATTGCAAAAATCTCAAAATCTGCCCTAAAAGGCCCTAAAGAGTCCTAATTCTGCCCTAAAAGCCTTAGTTGCCTTTTACCCTTGCTGCTTCCCTAGTCCTCTCTCTCTTCACCTCTCGGGTTTCCCTTTGTGACAACTCAAACCCTTACCTTAGGGCTGCCCTACCGTTTACCCAAACCTTGTCCTAGTAACACTTGCTTGGCACCTTTCACCTTCACATATAGTCTGCAAAACACATCACAAGTTAATGCCAAAGTTGAGTGAACAATTGCTTACATGCACTTGTACTACTGTTCATTGTTTTCACATAATTAATGCTGCTATAAATACTGTGAATGATGACTGATGTATGCTGGTGTATGCATGCGTAATGGTCAGTTTTAACATGTAATGAATGATGGTTCTATATTGTAATGAGTATCTTTATTGCTGCATAATACTTTGTGGCTATGCCACTATAAATGCTGATGCAAAACTGATACTATACTGCTGCTAAAGCATTGTTTTTAGAGTTGGTACTGTTTGTTGCCTTCATATAAAGTCTAATGCATTTAGTTTTTATAAAATACATGTTGAAATAAATGCTCATCACTGCCACATGACTAATGCTGCTATATTATGATTGAATATATATGTGCTGTACCTACTGCTGTCATAACTATATATCTTAATGCATGTACTGCTGTACTTGGGTTTTTGAGCTATGATGAACACTTATACTTGATCTATAATTGCACTTATATGGTGGATACATTGTGGATAATGTTTGTTTTATGACATTGCACCTTACAACGTAGTTGGTTATCAGTTGAATGATATTTAGTGTGATGTTGTTTACTTACTCATTATTGAATAAATTGCATTATTGAAGTATACCCCATATACATACTTAACACGACATTTTCACTCTCATATTTGACTCCAATAAGGCACCGGTCTCTAATAACCTCGAAGGAGGTATTATTTGTTTTTTAGTGTATTTTCCAGAGTTGAATTAGGGCTCTCCCCTAGGAGGCTTCGACTTCTGAAGTAGTTGGGGACAAGTGACTAAGGCGATAGTGGTCACTTTCCCCTTATATGCTTACCGGTGGCTTAGACTACCATTTCAACTGGTAATAGGGTGTCAGTTTGCACTCTCCAAACCCTGTTATAACAAGCCTTCAATACTTTTCAAGCATAGAGTTCATGATGATCCACAATGAATGGATGTTCGAAATAGATATATATTGACATCAAAACCCCAATAAACAGGCTTTAATAATGAGAAGACCATTTTACATATTGAATCAGAATGTGGGATCAATAAAATCTCACATACCAAGTGACTTGCACTTCATTGAAAGGAACAAGGAGCTACACAACCACATATTTCAAGTAACAAGAGCCATATAAGGTCTCCATAAGCCAAAAAATGGCAATTAATGGACCCAAAAAACTTAGTGATTCTCCACTACATGTACATAACTGATCTCAAATGCTACATATGCCATCATAATGCCACTAAGTATATCCATAAATGTGGCCATTAAGCAAACTTACCACATATTCTAACATTCCTCTTTAATTTTGACTAGGGAAACAAATACATATACATAGAAAGATGAGATTACATTAAAATCCTCATTAATGATACTTCATACATCCCTATTAAGTTGCAAAGATGGTTTGAATTTCGTTTTTGTTAAGGACAAGTTGCTGAGAGGAAAAATGAACAATGCCATTGACAATCAATCCCCAATAAATTGGGAAGATGTCAAAGTCAATTAAACCTAACTTTAAGTTATGTTTAGGTTGGCCTTGACTTAAAGTCAATTAATAAATATAATTTGAAGTTATGGAAAGGTTGGCCCTAACATAATGGAGAAAAGGAGTATGAGTTGTGAATCTAAATGAAGTAAAATATTTCTTTTGAGAAGCACCCATGAGGGGGGAGAGAAGGAGTGCTGGGTTAAAGGGGGGCCTTAGGGGGTGTGTCCTAGCATTAGGAGCCTCTGCGTGGCATGTTGAGAATTTGCCAAACCCTAGAGTGACCTTGTGGAGTAGGACCCTAATTAGGGTTTGTTCAAGGTAGAAGCATATATATATCAAGAGGTACATTGGTTGGAAACTTGGAGATATTTTGGGAGGAAGAAGTTAAGTGACAATTTCAATGTAAGGTTTTCTTTTTTTCCTCTTTCCTGGATGACTAAGGTTTTTGCAAGGATTGCCATTGATTTGCAGTTGAATTAATCTTTGAAGTAGGGCAGTCTTGTTCCAATAAGAGAATGTTAGGGTTGAGGTGTGTTATTGCACAATCTTGCACCCTTCTGATAGGTCACGAGGGCTAATGCTAAGATTGACAACTTTTTAGGAGATGCACCCACTGTCACCACAATGCACTCACCTTACGCTTTAGGTCGATTTCTAGATGCCAAGGGGGAGTCTCTATTATAGGTGAAATAGACCTGCAAAATAAGAATACCCCATGAGCAGTCTCTTGGCAAAGATCAGTGTCTTGTGGAGTCAAACAATGAATACAATCACGTTTACCAAGTATTTCAAGAGGGTAGGAGTTTAAAGTAATAAATGCTCATAATTAGGGCAAATGATTAAAAACCTTGTTACTGTTATAAGAGGACAACCAACTGATATGTGCTCAAATATAGATGGAAATCACTTAGAACAATGCCAACTTATCAAGGAAGGTAACCCTAATGGAGAGGAACAAGAATCCCACCTTTGGAGAAGCCAATAAACGAGTAAGACAATTCTGCAAATGACTTACTAGATCTGGTTTATGCCCTAACCAACTCCAAAAACCGCAAGAAGTTAAACTTGAACCAGTAGATGGATACCCAAGTGAGGGCTGATAATAGACCTTATCTCCAGCTTGTAAGACCCTTCAAAGATGAATTTAGATGGTTATACCCGTCAAAACAGATTTGAAAACATGCATAGCAATTATCACATAACTGTTAACCTCTCAAACCAACCACTAGAAGAGGACGCCCTTGAAGATCTAATATAAAGCCAGGGAGGGTGCACTATTTTGATGGATTAGTTTCTTCAATACGACAATATTTTTGTATTTTTATTTTTAAGGTTTTTTCACATATTAGATTTTTTTGTTTTTTTAAATATATAAAATATAGAATTTTGGAAATTTGAAAAAGAGAAGATGAGGGAAATAGACCTAGGTCTTATTCCTTAAAGCAATTGGAAAAATCAGGGCTAGCATTCTCCCAAGAATTGGCAATTCAATGCTTGATAAATTCGGGCAAGGCCAAGGAACATTAGGTTATGTTAGCACTTGACCTATTTAGGACAAACAAGATGCCAAGGTCCAAACCGAGAGGGACTCCTCACCACAAATGTCTTACCAATCAAGACTAATCTATCATGTGTAAATTTTCCTTTAAAATCCAAACTAGGGCTAAACAGTATATTAAATTGATACTGAAAAACCACACATCAATTTCTTTAACTAGTATTGCAGCGGAATATAAATATTGAGAGCATTCACAACATCACATAAAAATATAGACATAGTATTTGAGTATGGAAACCCTCGGATAAAACCGAAGATGGGAAAACCGGTGCGACAGTCAGATATAGAATTTATATTATGAAGATATGGAACTTTTACAACCAACAGATAAATACACCCAACTCGGTGATTAGAAACCTCTGCTAAATCACTGAACAACCTGTTATCACCAACCTTGCAGTTTCCTATGTGAGATAGATCCGGATGGACGGTATAGGGACAAGCAACCAAGGAGGTGGAACCAAGACTGCCTAGACTCCCAAAGGGATGGTTGTCATGCCAATCAAGGCAGTCTTCGCTTTATGTTACTGTTGCAGCTGCAACTTTTTTTTCCCAAATTTTTAAAATTTTGGACCCTCCTTTTGATTTTATCTTGCCTGGATTTGTTTTGGATTCCTGAACTCTGTTGTCATTCCGCTACAAGTTTGGATTTTGTAAGGATGATTTGAGGTAGACTGTTTTCCTTCATTTCGGAAGTTGAATGATTACCTTTTGTCCAGCTGATGCTTTTGACTGTGGAGTTTAAAGTTTTGATTTGAAAATGATGGCCTTTTGATTTGAAAATGATTTCCTTTATCGCTATCGAAAGTCTATTTATGTGTGAATCGAGGCGGTAGTTCTCTACGCAGCCGCCGTTGTGGAGGGTAAGTAATGAACGTCCCGATGGACAGTTCTTATTTCCACCGATGCGCTTTTATCTCATTTGTTTTTTTTTTGGACTGTCGGCGCTTTTATTTTTATCATGGTCGGAGCATTAGCCTTCTATATCACCGTCGTTTCGGAGGACAAATAGAGAACGGGCCGATGGATAGTTTTTACTTTCGTCGATTCCGTGGTTTTATTGGTTCAAACCTTTTTGCTTTGCGATGATTCTTTGTTTTCGCTATCGGAATGTTTTTGACAAATAGTCGGAGTTCTAGTCTCGAGCGACGCCGTCGTTTTGGAGGCCTTGTTGTTTGTCTCACCGACACTGCGGAGATGCCTAGTTTTAAGTTTGCTGATCCGTAGTTTTTAGAACCTCCGATCGCCGACGTTTTCATTTGATTGTGGAAGCCGTTGTTTGTATGTCTTCTGTTGTTGCGGCGCCTTAGTGAACTATTTGCCCGATGCTTAGCGTCTTTTGTTTCCGACTGTCGATAGGGTTTTTCCCGCCGTTTTTTGTGAGCTTTTACCATATTTCATGGGCGACGGAGGTTTCTGTTTTTTTATCAAGTTAGGGATTTCGCGATGAGAACACAGTACAGGGCCTCACATTTGATGATTAGTTTTATTGGTAGTGTGGTTTACGTTTTATTGAAAAGTTAGTTGATCTTGAATGCAGTCCGGATTAATGATGAGTTTTTCGTTTTAACTGCAGACGGACTTAGAGGATGTTTCAGACCCAGTTTGATGATTGCTGCTGCAAAGAAGATATATCTAAAAGACAAAGCAAAAGGGAGTTGGCTGAAGAAAGGAAAAGTAAGAAGCAAAGATGTTGCTCAAAAAAGAAGAAAGTGAAGGTCTGAGATCAACAGGATCTCAAAGAGACCAATGGATTACTGAGCATAATCAATAGCAGCAGAGGCCCAGGCTTGGAAAAAGTTCATCAGTTACAAAGCTGGTCCCTCTTTATAAAGTGCTCTTAAATCTTAATCTGAAATGTAACGTATTGTATAAATCATGAGCACTCACTAAAAGACAAAATTGTGGGATTGAACGGTTGAGGGAGCCCAAAGGTCACCGGGGGGCAGCTCAAAGGTTTTGTTGTTTTGTATAAATATAGGAGAGTTAGATGTAGTTAGGGACTTTTTCCCAGATGGATTTGTGAGAGTATGTTGTAAGAAGAACTATTTCCTTTTGCAATAAAGAATTACAAGTTTCCTGTTGGAGAAAGCTTGGTGGAATGTTTCAAATGTTGTGCTATGGATCTGTTGAATGTGAACTATTTCGTTTTCAGCTTGTGTCCATTAACTGTGAGATCGTTCTAACTCTTTGAATCTATGTTCTTGTTATGAATGCGCTCTAGTTTATTCTATGAAATTTCCACTGTGAGTAATGAAGGATTTTCATAAACAATAAGCTATCTTGTTGTTCATATATCTATTAATGTTCATGTGTTTTGAAATAAGTAACAGCTATCTGTGATTTTTCTTAATGCATGCGCAGAAATACATTACTCATTAATAAATGATAATCTTGCTCCCTAGGGATAGGTTAGATAGTTAGTTTTAGTTTCTTGTTGTGTGTGATTTAGATGCAAAAGAGTTAAGACGAGAGGTAAGAACCTGCGCATCACATTGTGACCGCTCCTCGTATTCTCTATCAATCTGCATTTTTAGATAGGCACTTGCACATCATACTTAAATTCAAAAAACTAAAAATATACACGGTGGACTGGGCCGTAACTGGTAAAACCTTTTATTTTGTTACTTGATCGACGGTAGCCAGACCGTAAACCGGACGGATTCCCCATACCAAACAGTAACGGGCTAGTTGAGAACGTTTAGTGGGGAGAATCCCTAACCGTTGTTACCTACGATTTTCTAGGCCTCAACAGTTACCTAAGTCCAAGATAACAACGGGGAAGACCCAGATCTACTCCCGACAGGAAAGATCAAACCTAGACACCAGATCAGATCAAGTATGGCTTGAGGTACATAAGGTGTAAGGTAATTGGAAACTCTAGATCTATGGAAGATGATACTAAGTGGACTAGGGCTTTGGATGAGGGCTTCAGTCGTATGAGGGTTGATCCTGTTGCCGCCTTTCACACACCTGGGTCACGTGGCAGAAATCTTCAAGCCACTTGGTGTGTCCTTGGGGGCAAGTCTCGAGTCAAGGCTGTCACCTTGTTCTTGACTCCTCCGTTTAGGCTCAACTCCTAACGAAGCCAAGGGGGGTAGACCCTATTAAGTTACTAAGGATAAATTACTTAGTATAGTGATGTTAAACTGAATGAGTTACGTAGGAGTTTGAGATTTAACTATAGACAATCAAAGATGACAAGATACGAAAATGAACACACGAAAGCACAATGCTGAGACACAATATATATATAAAGCAATAAAATAACCAGTGCCTTAGAATGGAGTCAAAAAATATAATCAATATACTTGCATGTGCTTGGAGTGAATGTTTTGCGATTGCCTCTTGGTACGTTTTAAGTTAAATTTGAAGTGTGAGTTGATTAAAATTAGGCGAAGGGGGGACTCCAGATATACCCGAGAGTACTTGGAGTATGTCCAAAACTAAACCTTCACGGCTACCTGCAAGGAATATGTGGGTTGAAATGGAGTCTCTGGGGCTATTGTTCGTAACGCACCCATTAGGGTGTGACAGAGATCGGCGCCCCGAGGTCACTTTTCAGAAGTTCCCGCTTCCTTTGGGTATTTTGCCACCGTGATGGTTCGATCCAGGTGTTGGATTTTCACCTGTTGGTTTGTTAATTTGGGAAAGTGAGTCCTAATTATACTAGTCACTCAAGTGCTTTTGATACAGCTTGACTGATCGGACGAACCGCAGCCAAGTGCAGAGCATACACACTGGAGTCTTGTCAATTTTAGTAAGTTTTAAACTGGGTGTTCTTGTTTAAAAGAAAACCCTCCAGGAACCTCTTTCGAACCAAGTGGATCTCAATCGGGGAATCGATGAGGGGTTAATTTTTTAATAGCTGAAAAACAAATGATCAAAAAGAAAACAGATACACAATTCTAGTTTTCTAATTAGTCCTACCACGAATCTCTTTCCCCTTTTGGGTCAATCGGGAAATCGTGGGGTAAGTATTAAGATTACTTTGAAATATAAAGTATGGAATATGAAATTAATAATAAAATAAATTATACTACCCTGCAGATTAGATCAATGCTAGTTTGAAAAGAAATGAGCAAAAAACAACAAAAAGGATACCGACGCAAATCCCCCCAGGGGGGATGGGGAATGGGCTCGAAAGAGCCTATTCAAAAAATAATTTTATTAACAGCGGTTACAATATCAAAGAACTGATATAATTCCTCTTGATCTTTATATGGATTGAAATCAAGAGCTTACAAGGTGCGAAAATCAAAGGTTTTAATCAAATGGGAGGACCCCTGGGGGGATTTGAACGCTCCCGAGGACACTTCCGAACAACAGCTTCCTTTATTTTTTGTTACACCTGCTTAAAAACCAGCGAGCATGTTAGAGTAACATATGCCCAAAAGCACTTTAAGAGTACCTTTGGATCAGCCTACCTTAACTCAAAAAAAGATGAAGTTAAAACTAACTAAACAGGTGAAAAAGGAACCAAGGAAAGCAAGCTTTCCTTGGGATCTTGGCTTGCTGTTTGTGCAGCCAATGAAATATGCACTGATTGCTGGATTTATCTTTTATAACAACAAATAGAAATCTAATGCATGCAAGCTACAAGTTTTCTTTAAATTTCCATGCAAAAAGGACGATTTCCCTAAAGCTAGATCTAGAATGCTTATGAAACTTTTTTAAGTGCAAGATCTAGACTATGGGATTTGATAAGACAGATCTATGTTGGAATTACTTTTAAGATGATAGATCTAAGCAAAATCAAAGCTACGAACAAAGTAACCGGGTAAAAAAGTTGATTTTGAGGGAGGAAGAGGAGGAGAGAAATGCTGGTTTCCTTGAAGATCCACAGTGGAGCTTTCAGGTGGAATGTCGAGGGACTATGCCTTTGGAAGGTTTTGGAGAGAGTGAAGAAGCAAACTAGATCAGCATCCTCTCCAATGTAGAAACCTGCAGCTCAGCTGAAATCAAGAAACTTGCCGAAAGACTTGTGAGATCCGATTAGTACATACACGGAGATTCAAAATAACATGCATATAAGCTTATAGGACATGCTGAATCTAGATCTCTAAACATGCATCAAAGGAAAGAGATGGCCAATAAACTTATTGAAAAGTACCTTTCCTATCAAGATTATAATAAGCTTATTATCAATCTTAACAACGGATCTACAAGCAATTAGCAAATCATGAACACAGATACAGGTTACCTCAGTAAAATAATGGCAATGATCATCCACACATACAATGGCACAACATCGTCTTGCCTCCAAAGCTTCTCTTTATTTCAAATGAACAATAACAACAGTACAATAGCAGCAGCACCTCAATCCCAGTTCTAACTAGCTTGGAAGAGGCTGCTGTGCTTGGATATATACAAAAACCAGGAGATCCAGTCCAGGGGGGGCCCAAATCCCAAGGAGATAAACCAAATATGCTGATGGAGAGTCCATCAATGCCTGATCTGTGTCTAACTGAGCCAGATCTGAGTCTCACTGAGTGCAATTGT
>LPNX010764468.1:342889-372145 GCA_001517045.1 Pseudotsuga menziesii
AATCGACCACCCCAACTTTGGAGGTATGGAGTGAAAAACTCAGAAATTATCAGTCGTTTATTCAACAACCAATAATAACCAAGGGAAAAAACACCCTGGGTTGATCGGATTGACAAATAAAGTCTAAGAGACCAAGTCTTTTACAGAAACTATCATGCTAGAACATTTATTACATTTCTCCCATGGGGTATGAACATGTGATATAGTACAACAAGCACTTCCGAGAAGTACTTCCAAAGGTCTTCTTAAGTCCGAACAAGTTATCCTTGTCCGGTTCATCAGGCTCACTTGATAAAAAACCACTAAGTACAACTTAGGTGGTAACAGATCCAAAGTGGAATACAAGTGACCTATAGGGGTAATACTAGATCTAGGGTTGAGGTACTAACAACTGATGAAGATAACCGCTGCCTTGGGAAATGTAACCGAGGCAAGGTGTGTAAGGACAGAGTTGGGACTGTCTAGTACCAAAGGGATAGACTCAATGAGAGATATGACAATGTCAGATTACCGGAGTTATCAAGGAGCAATCAACTTTTAGGGGAAAGAGGTCAAAATAGGGCTAGCGCTAGGCTTGGAGATCAGTGCCTGTTGGGCCTTGGGCAATGGAGTTAGTATCTGCACAGCGTTTAAGGGAACCCACCTGCGATATGCCTCGATCTATGGACCAAGAAAAGTGTTTGGCCCAGAAGATTCAACTTACAGGGAAACTAGCAGAAGGAGGGCTAGCGCTAGGGTTTGGAGAGGCAGATCTGCACATCTAGGACAACCAGGAGACTATCAACTCAGCGTTGGAGAAGAGATGAGATCAGAATGGCCTGGTCTACAAACCCAAGTCAGAAAATTTAAGAAAAAATAAGATCTGGAAAAGTCAAAATCTGATGAGGGAAGCTAGGATGCTGAAAGTCGTTTTTTCAGATCTAGGGCTACCTGGCAGGAACTAGCTCAGCATTGGTGGTGATTTGGGGTGAGGGAGACCTGATCTACAAACCCAACTAATTATTTTCCGGAAAAAATCAAATCTGGAAAAGTCAAAATTTCAGTAGGGGTGCTGGGGTTTGAGCAGTCAAAAAGTCAGATCTAGGCCAAACCAGTCACAATCTGGATAGTGTTGATGAGGATTTGGTGAGGGGGTGCCCGATCTACAAAACCCAATAGTGGTTTGTCTAAAGATTGAGCGGTTCCCTGATTAAATATTTTTTTGGATTTTTATTATTTAGGAGTTTTTCAAAAAATTTGAAGAAAAGCAGGTACAATGGATTGAGATCTGAAAGAGAAGAGACTGGCCTGCAAATCTTACCTAGAAATGCTTGTAGATGCCTTGATGATGATGATCCCCGCCATCCCGATCAATTCTGAAAGATCTGAGTGAGTTCTAGGACCAACGTTATGCTCCAAGTGACCAATGCACCCCCCTATCATGCAGAAGCAAATGTCAACAATATCAGATTTGCTGTACCACGAAAGAAAAAGCTAGATCTATAGAAAAGTAACAAGATGTAATCATAGATCATAATGAAGCTAATGAAACCCCCCTGATACAAGATGAAGACAATCCAGGCGAGTTGAGGTCCCCCTGCAAAAACGGTCCAGCTGAAAACACCCTCCTGTAGACAAGACAATGATCCCCCAAAGAGATATAGATCTCACACAATATTCCAAATTCTAGGAAGCAAGAGACTTTCTAATCACCACCGAAGAACATCAGATGCAAAGCAAATCCAGAAAATGTCCACAAAAAAATCTTTCTATTATTCCAATTCAAGAGCCAAAGGCCCCTTTCAAATGCGAAGCTCTCTCCTTTAAATAGAAATGAGAGAACCAAAATCCTAACCACTTTCAAAACGAGTGGCTAAGATTAAAAGACATAAATGTTCTAATCAATGGTTGAGATAAGCTCAACATACATTACATGGATCAATATAACCATAAAGTACCAAAGTGGACTAAATCACCCATAAAGAGGGTACCCCACTCAACAAGAAATAAATGAAGCACATGGTGGGTCCATAGAGTGTTAACTAACTCCCTCTGGGTGCCCCATAGCACAATAAAATAATATAATATTTTAATTTTTTGACTTTTTGCCTCCTTGAGGAAATCGTGAGCCTCCCCAAAGCTCCAGAAAATAATATAAAAATGCCCAAAAAATAGGTGTGGGCCCAATCAGGTGTTGTCACTGTTGGAAAAGGTGCGGAAGACATCACATTCATCATCATGACTCATCCCATGTCATTTCCTTGTCTCAGTAGCCCAAATCAATTTCTTCAATAGCCATTTAATCATTTTTTAATTTGCCTCAGGAAACGTGAACTTGCCAAAACAACCTCTTAGGGTGCCTACATTGTCAAACTGAGCTCAACAGGGTCTCTGGGATGGGGATACTATGGTACAATCAAGTGACTGCACCCCCTATGCCCCATACAGCGCCCTGGGAGATCCAATAAAAACATCTCCCTGCTCAGACACATCATCCAGTGAAGCAAAACTGCATCAAAAGGGTAAAATGACCCTGATCATCTCTGCAAGTGCCCGGAACTGAAAATAAACTATCTCACTAGACTCAGAGAGTCCAAATCCATCTAGGGTGCATACTCACACCCTTTCCAGGTCTCTGCTTGATCATCAACAATATCCAATAGACAATATAATCACCTGTAAATGACCAGATACCAATAATATAACTCAGACTATCATCCATCTACTGCAAGTGTTACAAGGCTAAGACATGCTCTACAAATAATTTAAGTAACAATCATAACAAGTAGCAGTCACCTCACTGGCGGTACATCAACCAAATACATATATAGGGTTTTTATTTATTATTACTCAGACCAGACTTTCAGGACTATACTCACTTCATAGTTGTAGTCAATTTGCTAGTGAAGGGTGAAGGCTGAAATTGACAAGGCTAGGGCAAATGATGACTACCACCTTAACATCATGACACTTTGGATATAGAAAGGGAATACTCACTATAACCACATGCCCGACAAACCACAACACAGGAAATGGCAGTGCCTCACAAATGGTTGAGTTGTTCAGAGAGTGCTTATTCAACTTAGGCATCGTGTCTACATTAAGTTTGATCTAGGTTCATTAGGACCATCAATTTTATTTCCATGGCCTTTTTGGCCTATATGACATTTTGGGGACTTCATTAGTGCTTAAAAGCACAACTAGCTGTAGCTTTCATCCAGGACATATTCAAATTTATAAGGTCAGTAATATTTGGATATAGCATATATTTAACCATTGCTTTTGGGACCTTTTCTTATACCCTTTGTTGTCACCAACCTTGTAGTTGCTTATATGAGGTGGATCCAGGATGGATGGTAGAGGGACAAGCAACCAAGGAGGTGGAACCAAGATTGCCTAGACTCCCAAATGGATGGTTGTCATGCCAATCAAGGCAGCCTTCACTTTATGTTATCTAAGCCCAAGACAACAAAGGGGGAGACCCGGATCTGCTCGCGATAGGAGAGATCAGACTTAGACACCATATCAGATCAATTAGACTTGAGGTACATAAGGTGTGAGGTAATTGGAGACCTTAGATCTATGGAAGGTGTCACTAAGTGTGCCAGGGCTTTGGATGAGGGTTTTAGACAAATGAGGGTTGATCCAAAGTGGAACACAGGTGACCTACAGGGGTAAGTATTAGATCTAGGGTTGAGGTACTAGCAACTGGTGAAGATACCCGCTGCCTTGGGAAACATGACTAATGCAGGGATGGCAAGGACAGTATTGGGGCTATCTAGTACCGATGGATAGACTCAGTGAGAAAGATGACAAAATCAAAGTGCCTGAGTCATAAAGGAAAAGTTGGATTTTAGGGAAAAGAGGCCAAAAGAGGGCTAGCGCTAGGGTTGGAGATCAGTGCCTGTTGGGCCTTGGGTAATGGAGTCAGTATCTGCCCAGCGTTGGAGTGAACCCACCTAGGATACGCCCTGATCTATGGACCCAGAAGAGTGTATGGCCAGAAAGTTCAGTTTGTAGGGGAAACCAGCAGAAAAAGGGCTAGCGCTAGGGTTTGGAGAGGCAGATCCTTAGATCTAGGACAACCAAGAGACCATCAACTCAGCGTTGTAGGAAGAATGGGATGAGGATGGCTGGATCTACAAATCCAAGTTGGAAAATAGTCGAAAAAATCAGATCTGGAAAAAGTCAAAATCTGATGAGGAGTGCGGGGTGTTGAAAGTCAGTTTTTCAGATCTAGGGCCTCCTGACAGCAACTAGCTCATCGTTGGGGGTGTTCTGGAGTGAGAGAGACCCGATCTATGGACCCAAATGGTTATTTTTCGGAAAAAAGTCAGATTTGGAAAAAGTCAAAATTTCAGTGGGGGCCACTGGGGTTTTAACAGTCAGTTTTTTAGATCAAGGGAAAACCAACAACCTTTTGGACAACGTTGAAGATGAATTGGTGAGAGGGATGCCCGATCTACAAAACCCAGCAGTGGTTTTTCCAAAGATCGAGCGGTATAATTTTTTAGTGTTTTTTGGTTTTTTATTATTTATGGATTTTTCAGAAAAAAATGAAGAAAAGCATGTGTCAATGGGTTGAGATCCGGAAGAAAAGAACCAATCTGTATATCTTACCTGGAAAACCTTGTAGATGCCTTGATGATGATGATCCCTGCTATCTCGATCAATTTGAGAAGCTTTGAGCAATTTCTATGTCCAATGTTTTGCCCCAAGGAGTCAATGCGCCCTCTATCTTGCACAACAAACGTCAACCATATCAGATTTGTTGCCACATGAGAAAAAAACTAAATGCTATAGAAAAATAGCAAGAGAAAATCATAGATCGCAATGACACTAATGAAAACCCCCTGATAAAAAACGAAGACAATCCAAGCGAGTTGAGGTCCCCTTGCAAAAATGCCCAAGTTGAAGTCGCTCTCCTGTAGACAAGACAAAGATTCCCAAAAATATATAGATCCTGCAACAATTTCCCGAATGCTAGGAAGCAAAAGACTTTCCAATCACCATCTAAGAACACTAGATGCAAAGGAGATCCAAAAAATATCCACAAGAAAGTTTTTCTATTAATCAGATCCAAGAGCCAAAGACCCCTTACAAATGAGAAGCTCTCTCCTTTAAATAGAAATGAGAGAACCAAAATCCTAACCACTTTCAAAACGAGTGGCTAAGATTAAAAGATATAAGTGTTCTAATCAATGGTTGAGATGAGCTCAACATACAATACATGGATCGATATTCATATAACCATAAAGTACCAAAGTGGACTAGATCACCCATAAAGAGGGTACCCCACTCAACAAGAAATAAATGAAGTATATGGTGGGTCCATGGAGTGTTAACTAACTCCCTCTGGGTGCCCCATGGCACAATAAAATAATATAATATTTTAATTTTTTGACTTTGTGCCTCCTTGAGGAAATCGTGAGCCTCCCAAAAGCTCTAGAAAATAATATAAAATGCCAAAAAAATAGGTGTGGGCCCAATCAGGTGCTGCAACTGTTGGAGAATGTGCAGAGGACATCACACTCATCATCATGACTCATCCTATGTCATTTCCTTGCCTCAGTAGCCCAAATCAATTTCTTCAATAGCCATTTAATCATTTTTAATTTGCCTCGGGAAACGTGAACTTGCCAAAATAGCCTCCTAGGATGCCTGCGTTGTCAAGCTGAGCCCACCAGGCTTTCTGGGATGGGGGTACTATGGTACAATCAAGTTGTTGCACCCCCTATGCCCCATATAGCGCCCTAGGAGATCCAATAAAAACATCTCCCTGCTCAGACACATCATCCAGTGAAGCAAAACTGCATCAGAAGGGTAAAATGAGGTTGATCATCTCTTCAAGTGCCCGGAACTGAAAATAAGCTATCTCACTAGACTCAGAGAGTCCAAATCCATCTAGGGTGCATACTCATACCCTTTCCAGGTCTCTACCTGATCATCAACAATATCCAATAGACAATATAATCACCTGTAAATGACCATATACCAATAATATAACTCAGACTATCATCCATCTGCTACAAGTGTTTCAAGGCTAAGACATGCTATACAAATAATTTAAGTAACAATCATAACAAGTAGCAGTCACCTCACTGGCGGTACATCAACCAAATACATAATAGGGTTTTATTTATTATTACTTAGACTAGACTTTCGGGACTATACTCACTTCATAGTTGTAGTCAATTTGCTAGTGAAGGGTGAAGGCTGAAATTGACAAGGCTAGGGCAAAGGATGACTACCAACTTAACATCATGACACTTTGGATATGGAAAGGGAATACTCACTATAACCACATGCCAGACAAACAACAACACAGGGAATGGCAGTGCCTCACAAATGGTTGAGTTATTCAGAGAGTGCTTATTCAACTTAGGCATCATGTCTACATCAAGTTTGATCCAGGTTCATTAGAACCATCAATTTTATTTCCACGGCCTTTTTGGCCTATATGTCCTTTTGGAGACTTCACCAGTGCTTAAAAGCGCAGCTAACTGTAGCCTTCATCCAGGACATATTCAAATTTATAAGGTCAACAATATTTGGATATAGCATATATTTAACCATTGCTTTTGGGACCTTTTCTTATACCCTTCACGGAGTTTTTTAGCATTTCATTGCTCTTGCCCTTTGCTCGTATATGTTAAGAAACACATTTTAGAATTTACATTTTCCATGGGCGCATATATAAACATTTCCAATATAAGTAGTACATGAGCTTTCAGTTTCATCCAACAACATCTCAAGTGACTAGGTGGAGTTCTGCACAGTGCCAAACATCGGGACAACCGACCAGAATGATTTAGGCATACAATCCAACTCACCAAAGGCAAGTTCTGTCACCAACTCAGAGCCGAGACACACTATAAACAGGGAGGTTTGTCCAACAAAGGTTCTAATGGGGAAAGGTCCTCCATGCCATAAGTCAAGTAGTAAGGTGGGTTAAAAACAAAACTGGAAGGTAATGGATGGGTGGAGACAGTGAAAGATGAAGCCAACACTAGCAAGCCAAAGAATGGTGGGAATGACTACCTGTATTCTCCCTAGGGAGGGAAAAACCAATGAGTATAGATCAGGAACTTCCAAGTCTAAGTAGGGACACCAATACATAATACAAATACATCCAAGTCCATATATTTATGACTGCCAGATCATGATACTAAATGCTAGTATATGTCACAAAGATGAGTATAAGAGCAATGATAACCATAACACAATAAATGCCAAGTCATAACCATGCAAATAATTCATCTGAACCTTCATTTGTCCAATGAGAAAACACTAGAACCAATCTGGGCATCATTAACTGCTCTGCAAATGACTAAATGGCTACATCAGTCCTCGAATCCAAGTGTCCTGAGACTCAGTCCTAACATGGGAGAGTATAATAGTCCACTAACGAAATAATGATCCGTCAAAACTGCTCATCTCAGCATCTCATATGTAAGAGATCTGGCTGAAAAATGTACTGTGTCTGAAAAATAGAATATGGTAGCCTCGCTACTATATATGTGATAACACCCTTCACAGGGTATTTTAGCATTTCATTGCTCTTGCCCTTTGCTCACATATGTTAAGAAACACATTTTAGAAATTACAATTTCCATGGGTGCATATATAAACATTTCCAATACAAGTAGTACATGAGCTTTCAGTTTTAGCCAACAACATCTCAAGTGACCAGAGGGAGTTCTGCACAGTGCCAAACATTGGGACAACTGACCAGAATGATTTAGGCATACAATCCAACTCACCAAAGGCAAGTTCTGTCACCAACTCAGAGCCGAGACACAATATAAACAAGGAAGTTTGTCCAACAAAGGTTCTAGCGGGGAAAGGTCCTCCATGCCACAAGTTAAGTAGTAAGTCGGGTTAAAAACAAAACTGGATGGAAATGGATGGGTGGAGACAATGAACAATGAAGCCAACACTAGCAAGCCAGAGTATGGTGGGAATGACTACCTCTATTCTCCTTAGGGAGGGTAAAACCAATGAGTATATATCAGGAACTTCCAAGTCTAAGTAGGGACATCAATACATAATACAAATACATCCTGTTAACACTCGGATAAATTTTGGGCTTTCTTTTAGTTCCGGGTAGTTACAGGGACGATTTGGCTCAGTGTACCATTTTGGAGCAGTTTTGCCATGTTGAATGGCCTGGCATAACAAAGAGATCATATGATGGTTCCACCTCGGGTGCTGTATGAGGAAGGGGGCGGTCCAGCCACTTGTTTTTACCATATTACCCCCCTCCCAGAGAGCTTGGTGGGCTCAGTTTGACAACGCTGGCACTCTAGGAGGCAGTTTGGGCCATATCACGGTTCTCGAGGCAGATTAAAAATAATAAAATTGGCTATTGAAGAATTCGATTTGGGCTACTGAGGCAAGGAAATGGCATGGGATGAGTTTTGATGATGAGTGTGATGTCTTCCACTCCTCTAGCAGTTTTAGCACTTGGATGGACCCACATCCATCTCTCCGGCATATTTTATTATTTTCTGGTTCTTTTGGAGGATCACGATTTCCTCAGAGAGGCACTATTTGCATTTAAAAATTATATTTATTTTTATTGTGCCATGGTGACACACTAGGGGTGTTAGTTAATACCCCCTGGACCCACCATGAGATTTATGCATTTTTATTGAGTGGGATCCCCTCTCCTAGGGTGATTTAGTCCATTGATATATAATATTATTGTATTGATCCATGTATTTTATGTTGAGCTCATCTCAACCGTTGATTAGAACATTTTGATCTTTTAATCTTAGCCATCCATTTGAAAGGTGGTTAGGATTTTGGTATCTCTCATTCCTATTTAAAGGAGAGAGCTTCTCATTGTAAAGGGTCTTTGGCTCTTGGATCTAGATAATAGAAAAACTATTCTTGTGGAAATTCTTGGATCTCCTTTGCATCTGGTGTTCTTCGATGGTGATTGGAAAATCTATTGCTTCCTAGCATTTGGGTATTTGTTGTGAGATCTATATTTTTTCTGGAATAATTGTCTTGTCTACAGGAGGGCGACTTCAACTTGGGCGTTTTTGCAGGGGTTCTTCAACTCGCTTGGCTTGGCTTCGTTTGTATCAGGGGGTTTTCATTAGTATCATTGTGATCTATGATTTCATCTTGCTATTTTTCTGTAGCATTTGTCCTTTTGATCTTGACGCATCAAATCTGATATGGTTGACGTTTGTTGTGCAGGAGAGAGGGCGCATTGGCTTCCTTGGGAAAATCATTTTACATAGAAGCTTTCTTTAAATCTTCTCAAATTGATCGGGATGACACAAATCATCATCACCAAGGCATCTACAAGGTTTTCCAGGTAAGGTCTACAGGTTAGTTCTTCTTTTCTAGATCTCAATCCACTGGCATCTTCATTTTCATGTAAAAACCCTAAATATAAAAAATAAAAAAATATTATGGATCAAACTGATTGATCTCTTGGCAAACCATTTTTGGGTTTTGTAGATCGGGTCAAACCCTAAGTGGGTCTTCCAAAATGTTTTTCTAAAGTGACTCCATTTGGCCCAAATCCCAAGTCACTGTTCTCTAAACCCTAGTGCTACCCTTCATGTTGCCTCCTTCTCTTGCGATTTGATCTTTTCCTTATGGCTCAGGTGCTTTAATACTGTAATACCTTCTTTCAAGTCTACCCCATGGTACTAGGTAGCCTCAATCCTGTTCTTACCCTCCCTGCATTGGTCACGTTTCCCAAGGCAATGGATATTGTCATCTTTGGCTAGTACCTTAATCTCAGATCTAGTAATAGGCTTAGAGGTCACTTGTATTTTGAACTTGGATCAAATTTCATATCTCATAAACCCCTGATCCAAGCCCTAATTCACCTTGTGACTTCATCCATAGATCTAGGGTTTACTCCACCTTACACCTTACGTACTTCAACTCCATTTGATTTGATCTGGTGTTTTGGTTTGATCTCTCTTGTCGGGAGTAGATCTAGGTCTCCCCCATTGTTGTCTCGGGCTAAGACAACATCAAGCGAAGATTGCCTCGATTGGCGTGACAACCATCCATTTGGGAGTCGAGGCTATCTTGGTTCCATCTCTTTAGTTGCCCATCCCTCTACCGTCCATCTTGGATCCACCTCATAGAGGCAACTACTAGTTTGGTGACAACAGATGGCATATTGAGCCTTACATTATACAATGAATGAGTGCTCAATCCCTTTGCCACTGACTACCTTTTAAACATTTATAACTCTTGCATCCTTTAGATGTAGCTTTTATGCGTTCTGATGCTTTAGTGTTTAGCAACACTATTATGGTGAAGCACTTGCTTTGAGCACTAAAGGAGAACTACCCTGTGAACCCAACCACACTGGCCAAGCCACATACTTCATAGCCAGAGACACATAGCAACATGGAGTCTATGATACATAGGGGTCACAATGGGGAAATGATCTTCAATCTCACAAGTTTCAATCAGTCTAAGTCATGGGATAAAAACGAATGTGGATAAACTGGATGGACGGGGACAAATGACATGGAACCATCCTAGCACCAAGGTTTACAATTTGTACAAGCATGGCATGAGCAACAGTCTTCACATCAATTTCCTCAATTAACCATAACACAGGTTAAAGCACAGTAGATATAAGCATAGGTCACCATAATCCTAATCTGATAAGCATAGGTTTATGACATACATCATAGAGAAAAATCAAACCATGAAAGTGTATACTTGATCTCACCAAATATACCTGCCTCCAACTGATAAACCCCTCTATAACTGTGTGTACCAACTTTGATCTCCAAAACTGCGACATTGAGCTAGATCATCACCAAAAGCATCTCAATGGATCCCTGAATCTCAGTCCTGGCAAGGAAAATCCGATGAGCAAGGCTCTGGAATAACTAAAGTGTTGGACACACCAGGAACACAGAGAGGGGGGGGGGTGAATTTGTGTGTGCAGTCTTTATTACTTTTTCAACTTTTATAATCAACAACTTATTCAATATTATGCATTATCACATTATCATTATATCATCATCAGCATTGTTATCATCATCATATCATCATCATCACATAGAAAGCATAGCAACACAGTACACAAGATTTTTATGTGGAAACCAAAGTCCTTGGGGGAAAACCACAGAAGCCTTTTTAAAATAGTTTTCCGGAAATAATTGGAAGGAAGCAACAACCCCCTTATTACAAAGACTTCAATTTTTCAGCTTCAACTGGAAGGAGGCTACGATCCCCTGATTTACAGGCTATGACCTGAAGGAAGTTGCCACTCCCTAGTTTTCCGAATTCAACTGGAAGGAGGCTACAACCTCCTTTCCTTGCCCCGTCCTGCCACCCTGATATGAAGATAGAAACAGCTGAACCACAACCGCACTGATCCCGTGGACCTGTTAATCAACACTTGTTCTACACTGCACAATCTGTACCACACCGCACAACCTGTACCACACTGCACAACCATTGCCACTACTAGCCACTGCTCATTATTTGATCACTACTCATCAACCGATCACTGTCCACTGTATCACAATACTCATCAACATGTACAATTAACCTGTACCAATCAATCTGTTTCTCACATCAACCAACTCATTCAATCTGAGTCTGCACACCAAACTCAGTCCACCTGGGTCAAACCAACTGCTCATACAACTCAT
Organism: Pseudotsuga menziesii; assembly: GCA_001517045.1. Taxonomy (NCBI): domain Eukaryota; kingdom Viridiplantae; phylum Streptophyta; class Pinopsida; order Pinales; family Pinaceae; genus Pseudotsuga; species Pseudotsuga menziesii. The sequence continues at coordinate 354,523 of LPNX010764468.1, forward strand.
CCAATCTGATTCAAACCAACTGCACATAAGGCAACTTGTGCCAATCTTTCTCAACTGTACCAAGATGCTTGTGTACCTGTGCCAAATCAATCATATATTTGTGTTAACCTAATCAAGTGCTTTGACAGTCAACCAACCTTTCTTACTTGGCCTAGTTCATCAAGTAAAAGACACATTTGAGCAACCAAGAGACTTCACATACTGTCAACCAAACTTTTTCCAAACACACTCAACTCAATGACACCATAACCAACCTCAATAACAGTCAAGGCATACTTGACAGTTAAACATGATATACTTCAACCAAATAACCTCAACCAATAAGATAAAAGACTTCACCAACTATGTCAAACTCAATCAATATCATAAACTCTTAGACACAAAAGGATTTTCCACTCTACTCAAATCAAGTCAGCAAATCAAACAAATATCAAGCAAATAATCACTTACAACACTGTCAAAGGTTGTCATTAACAATCCAACTCCACTTAGGTCAAAGACACAATGATCAACACTTGTAAAACTAGTTTTCAAAGAAAATGTTTAGGTTGATCAAATAAATAACTCACAGTATCTAATACTTACATGTCAACTTCTCATTCAATACTACACTTATACAACAATCAAGATAAACACCAAGATCTATCCAAGATAATCATCAAGATCTATATCAATATCACATCAAGGTATATGCCAAGAAGACCATCACCATAGCTTCCATAACATATAGAATGACTTTAAAGAGATATACCAATATATAGCCTCACATACTAAGATCAAAGATGAACTCTATCCATGAGAGACATGTGCCATCACAAGAGAAACCATGAAGCACGAACCATACCTTATTGAAGATAACAAGATGGAGAAAAAGTAGAAAACCCAAAAGAAACTCTATATCCTGTCATCACACAGCCCTCGTAGCAAGCTTTCCAACGAGCCAAAAATTTTGTAATTCCGATTTCGTATGAGAAAGCTATGCCTATTTTAGTGAAGATGCCCATAAATTTTTCTGTCACACAATTTCACACTTTTCTCCAAAATGTGCGAAATTTGTAAGAGAAGTGGTGATGAAAAAATGAAATGCTTGATATTCTATTTATATGGGTTGTAGAGAAAAAATATTACCTTGAGCCGACATGCAATTCAAAATTACAGATAATTAAATTCTCTTTTGTTTAGTCGGCTCACCCAAAAAGGTGGGGTACCCCAGCTTCAAAAATCCATATCTCTTCAACCGTAAGGAGCCACATGACTTGCCACCTACCGTTGGAAATGGAACGACAAGGGCTATCTCCCCATGATGGGTTTATTTGCAATCCCATGGTCCAATACCCTTAAAATCTTCAATTTGTTCAGGATGTCAAAGACCCCACACATGAGGGTGCAAAAGACCATACCACCAACTACAAGAGTTTCAAAGTCTTCTTCAACATATCAAGGCACGTCCATGGGCTCTATCTCCATCTAAATCCCAATATCCATATAACCACAAATAGGACCATACATCATCATGGTTCAAGGTCTCCATATCATTAAAAACATATTCGATGGTTCCACTATATATCTTCATCACTATAAGAGTACCAACACCCCAAAAGAGGGGTACAAAGACCTCACCACTAGTTTGCAACACCTTATGGGCTTCATATGCATGATCATAAGGCTACTACATGGCAATGACCATATAGCGTCCAAGGGACATCAAAACATTTATGTGGGTTCAAGACTTAAACTTTCAAGGACACCAAGGACCCCATAAGAATGGGTTCCAATATACCACCATCAGTGTGGGTTCAAACACCTAAGTCTCCACATGCAAGAGTATCAAGATCTAAGATTGTGAACTCAAGGACCTCACGAGAACTTAACAACCTCAAGACCATCCAATGCAAGCAATGGGATTCACCATCAACACATCAAATACTTTACACACATGAGACACATCATCCATCCAACAACCAATCAAGAGACTAAGACAAGTACAAGCATAACAAGCAGCACAAAGACTAGTAACCAAATATCAACCATGAGTAAGGAACTCGACAATGGACTCAAATGGGACCAAGATACAACTTAGGGGCACTTGAGCAAGTCAATGGGTAACCAGGGCTTTTGTCATTGTTCCAAGGCCTCCAAGGGCTTCAAGCTTGGGCTTGGACAAGGTCAAAAGGGCTCCTCTTGCACAAAACAACCACAAACTAAACACTAACCCTCAGGGGCTCCACAAGGGGCACCAAGGACTCAATAGTTGGCATCAATGACCATACACTGTTGGCATCAATGACAAATTAATCAACATAAAGTTGTAAAGATCCATGCTAATACCCCATGTAGAAAATAGCCTGTAACAGAAAAAGAGACAAGTCTGTATGCTGCATCATGGTATCCCAGCTGTAGAATGTATATGGGATAAAAGTTACAACAAGAAAACAAAAAATTCTGAAGTTGGAACATGGACCCCTAAGACTCCAGAACCAGGTCCCTCATGCTCCAAAGATGAAAGCCAAGTTGCTCCTCATATACCTACAAAATACATCAGAAAATTTGGAGAACATCAAGGAGTTAGTACTACTTCTCAAAGCAAGTTCAGAAGAGAGACGTTCTCAAAGTGGAACCAAAGTCCCAGACCCTATGGAAGAAGAAGTGCTAGAAGTCGAAATGACACAATTAGATGTTGGACCTGCAACTGTATTCGGCATATTGCTGCTAATTGTCACACAATGAGATGTTACAACTGTAATGGCTTTGGTCATAAAGCCCAAGACTGTGCAAGTCCAAGAAAACAATTCATGAAGAGTCCCTCTTACATATCAACAAGGAGATCCAATGAATCGTGGAAGAAGAATAATGCAGAAAGATTTGAAAGCTGAAGAACAAATGCTCAAAGTCAAGGACATTCTCAGGTATGGATGAAAAAGAATGTCTTGTTGAATTTAGATGAAGTTGATCAAAGTGAACAGAAGATGGCTTCCATATGGCAGGCCAAGACTGAGGTCTTTCAAAAAAACCTTAGTACACCTTGAGTTCATGGAGCTGGAGGATGGACTCAAGAGCAAATATGGCCACTCCAAGCAAAGAAACAGGTCCTAGGATAGAAATTGCAAATTTGATAGAAGGAAATGCAGGGCCAGAATGAAGTCTAAAAATCAGATGTGATACAATGTGGAATACAAAGATGCATGCTGATAGAGGGAGCAGTTAAAATGAAGCAGCATTGTAATGTTGTCATTGATGTATATTTATTTGTTGATACATTCATTGTAGCATGCAATGAATTGAAGAAGTCTGAGCAAGAAAATATTTGACTCTGATTAAGACTTTTGGTGAAGGTCAAATCTCACAAAAGCATCCAAGTATGATTGCAGAAAGTTTTGAAGTCTCTATCTTGGTTAATCTCAGCCTAAACTCTGAGTTTGTGAAATTTTTTGAAGACAAATGAATCCCGCAACAATCCTTGTAAATACTCACAGGATTTTGAGAATGACGGAGGCTCAAGAAGTGGCCGCATAGTGCTTGAATATTGCCAACAGTTTGTGAAGAAATGCCTGCCAAGGCTTGATAAATGCACGCAAGGCTTTGGAAAAGTGTCTGCAGCCCATGTAAGAAATGTACGCAAGGTATATATGACAGATGGTTGCAGCATAATGTTTGAATACAACATTGAGAAAAGGCATAATGAAACTGTCTGCAAATGTTAATTTTGTATATGCTAAGTCACATGACACGAGGACACGAGACACGGAGGCCACGAAAATACGAGTATTCGACACGAGGCACAACGACCCCGGAAACAGGACACGGGGGACACGTTTTATATATATATATATATAATGCATGAGATCTATATTTTTTAAAAACTAGAAGTATATACAATGTACATCAATCATAATATCATTCAATTGAAATTTGGCAATAATGAATCAATAATAAAATTATCAACGAATCATGAACTTTGAACCATAAACTGCATATTTGATATTTCTGATTAAACCACAAAATCAAAATGTATTACATAGATATTGAGAGAATGCCACCGACAAATACAAAATAAAGTATATACCACTTAGTACTGGGTCTAGTATCTATAGTTCTACCAGATACAAAATGAAAATACTAAATAGCCACAGGGAAGAATAGCAGAGCTCATCAATGGTACTAGCCACTGTCAATCGTCCTTTTGCTCCTCCATGTCAAAATTAGCATTATTGTCGTAGCTCTTTCCTCTACCCTCCTCCTCTATACCCTTTTTGACATGACACATGTCCAGAAATCAGGACACGTTCCTAGCATGTGTCTGACACGTGCTGGAAGGTGTCCAGATTTCGAGAAACGAAAATTTTGGTGTTGGACACGTATTAGGGCAAGTGTCGTGTCCGACACGTGGAATACGGGACACGGGCCCTATTTGGAAGTGTCTTGTGACTTAGTGTATATGCTAATTTTGAGTGTAATTCGAGATTGAAAGTCTTGGAAGTATTTTAAGACTATCTATGAGACAATAAATCTGATAAGAACAACGAATCCACGTTGTTGGACTGCTTAAGATTGTGGGTGAGATTTTGTATATTGACAAAGATTTGAAGGGCTTGAAGACTAGCTAATGTAAAGTTTATGCCTACAAGCTTCAGAAAATGCTCTCAGGCAGAAGCAAAATGCCCGCATGAGTGAATACCCAACAATTTGTCTTGGAAGGGATAGAGATGAAGTATACTCCTTGGATAAGTTACAAATGTTTGTGTTATGGCTTTAAAAATATGCCCGCAGATAAAGTCAAAATGCTCGTTAGGCATGATGAATTGACTACAGGATGCCTGCAACCTGTAGAAAAATGCATGCATATTGAAGGATCATGCCCGCAAAATGTCTGCCAAACATAAGAATTGTGCACGCATTGAAGAAGACGTTGTAGTGTATAGTTTAAAGGCATTATGGAGTGGACTAGTCTTGAAGAGACCAGAAGTAGTATTCAAAACAGGCTTAAAGAATATGCTCGCCTGGCAAATAAAAATGCCAGCAGACTTAAAAACTTTCCAGAAATTGTGTAGACAATGCCAGCAGCAAGTGGAGATAATGCCCGCAAACAGAGGAAAAATGCATGCCAATGCTAAGAGCAATGCCTGCGGCTAATATTTTGCCTTGAAACATGCCTGCACACCACTTAGAATGCCCGCCAATTTGAGTAAAAAGCATTGTGTGATATTGGTGATATGTGATGACAATTGATAAGGTAATTAAGAGGCATTCAAAACCACATTAAGATCATTTTTCATGAGACATTAATTTGGTTCCTCCTACTCTGGTTGATGAAGATCAAATCCTTTGAAAATTACCAACAGTATATTTTTTTCGGGTGATTTGAGGCAGTCACAGACTTAAGAAGTTGGAACAATTCAAGGCATCCAAAGAAGACTTTGTATTTGATGATATGACAGAGAAACATCAAGATTGCTTAGGTACTAGGAGCATTGCTAAGGTACAGAAACAAAAACAGACATAAGGACTTGAAGGCAGAGTTATATCATAACATGACAATTAAAACCTCGGTTTGGAAAGAATAACAACTCTGATTTTACCAAACAGTGAATACATTGGTAGGATGAGCATATTCTGAAGTCTCTTAAGCAGTGCAAATACAAAGTGGATGGATTTTGTTAGGGGGAGCTGGATCAAAGGAGGAGCAAACAGCTTGCTTTCAAAGAAAGATTAGTCATAGCAGTATATCAGATAGGGGGAGCAGACAACTCAACAAATAAAGAAACATTCCAGAATCCATTTTTTTGGGCATTGTGAAGTTCTTGATGGCTGAGCAGTTAACACTTTGTCATGGGAGAGAAATTGAAGAAGATTGCCATCAATGACAAAGGGGGAGATTGATGAGCAAGGTTGTCATTGATGACAAACCATTAATGTCAAAGGAGTTATAAATATCAATGAAATGGCATGAAGGAGTGGCAAGGGTTGATGACATGGCAAGAAGGACATGATAGTTTGGCAAGAAGGACCAAATGACCCATTCTGTGGTCATTTGTGGGTTGATAGAGTCATGGAACCCTTGATGATGATCATCGTGCATGAGAAGGTTTGGCACCCACACACATTATGGCATGATGGTGCTTGGACACACTTGATTGCTTGGTGTTGAAGTTGATGATGGTCCATGCGGGCTTGAAGTCCATGAAAAGAATCTTGTTTTAATATTATTTAATAGTCTTGTAAGAAGTCCACTGTGAGGATGTAGTAAAGAAGGTTAAAAATATATATTTACTTGAAGAAGATGACATGGAGATAATGTGACGAAGTCGACCCAGCTTTAGAAGATATTTTTATTAAATGAAAACATAGACAGGTCGACTCCAAATAAAGCTTAAAGTTAAAATTAAAATATTTACCAAACAGGTCGGCTCAATAAAATATATCGTTGAAAATGTGTATAAATATGCAGGTCGCCTCATTCATTTAGTGAGTGAATTCGATGGAGTAGCTCTGAGATTTTTTGGGTGGTAGTGATGGTCTGAGGCAGCCACAGTGGTGGAGAATTTTTTTTAAGTCTTTTCTTTTATGAAATCGGGTGGACAAGTGAAGAATCACAAGCAACATCAATATTAATAAAGTTTTCCTTTCCTCTATCTTTCGAGCCTTGCTGAGGTAGCAACAGTCTCTTTGAGGCTCTTTTTCTCTTATTTTTGAACAGCAGCAGAGTCTGATCAACTTTGATATTTGGGTGACTTTTTAAGTCTAAACTAGATACACAGGAGTGGAAGGATAACCACAACAAAATTGTGTATGATTGATTTGTGGTAGTTGTTTTGATAGACACTTGGCATGAGCATAACCTTGATGACATGAAGAATAGTGATGACAGCAGATTGTGAATTGACATGAAACAAGGTGATGACATGAGTGGACACATGAAGACATGAGCAAAAGACAAGTTTAGAATTAATATGCAGAGATAAGATCAGATATGATAGAGCTATGATGACAGGGAAGTGACAAGTTGATGAGTAGAGATAGTACAACAACTAGAGAACAGGTTGATGACACCTACTGCTATGACAAAATGAAAGGCTGATGAGTAGAAGATGGTTTGACAGAGATGATCAGATTGACAATGATAAGTGAAATGTGATGTGACAGGAATTTGTATGTAATTGCAAGCTGGGCCTTGCAACCCCTTTCCCAGCTGGATCGGAGAAAAACCAAGTTGGGTCTTGGAATAGAAGTTGGTGCTTCTCAATCAGTTGAAGCTGATGTAGACCCCAAGGTTGTGACCTTCATTGTAACCAATATCAAGTTAGATATAATAAAGTTTACAAAGCTTATCTTGTGATGTGTCTCCAATGAGTTGTGTTGATGATTTGTTTGGTTAATGTTGATGCATTTTGTAATAAGCAATTGATGATCTCTGTTCAAGTTTTTAAGAAGTTGAAATTAGTTATAAGTGGTGACACATTGATTCACCCCCCCTCTCAATGCGCTGTTGTGTTCAACAAAGAGGCCATTGCATTCTCCCGATCACACTGTGAAGGAGTGAGGAGATCTATTGGACATCATCAGAAGGGATGAAGAGGCCAACGCATACTCCTAGAGACTCTGTGAAGGAGTGCGGAGATCTCTCGGACAGGATGAGAAGTGATGGAGAGATTTAGTGCATTCTCTTGATCACTCTATGAAGAAGTGAGGAGATCTCTGGGGTGGAGAGGTTGGTGCATACTGGTGCATACTGGCACATATTACTTGTTGACTCCCCGACGGACTGGGTAGAGATGTTGACTTCTCGATGGACTGGGTAGAGTTGTTGACTCCTCGATGGTCTGAGTTGAGTTGTTGCATGTTCCCTGATGGACTGGGTTGAGATGATACATGTTGACTCCCCCATGGATTGGGTAGAGTTGTTGACTCCTCGATGGACTGAGTTGAGTTGTTGCAAGTTCCCCAATTGACTGGCCTGAGCTGATGCATGTTGAATCCCCAATGGACTGGGTAGAGTTGTTGACACTTCTTGATGGACTTAATTGTGTTGGAAGACCTTCCTTATGATATAGAGATGTTCGAGACAGTTGTGATGTACAGATGTGTTGCAGCTGCAATTTTTTTCCCAAATTTTTAAAAAATTTTGGACCCTCCCTGTCAATTTTATCTTGCCTGGATTTACTTGGTTTCCTGAACTCTTTTTTTTTTTCCCTCTGCTACAAATTTGGATTTTCTTGAGTTTGAATTAAGGTCAATTGTTTCCTTCGTTTTGAAAGTTGGATGATCTAAATCTGCCTTTGTCTAGCCAAAGCTTTTGATTATGGAGTTTGTTTGTTTTTTAACCTTTTCTCTGTCGATGATTTTGTTTTAGCACTATCGGAAGTTAGTTGAAGTTTGATCGGAATTTTAGTTATCTATGCTACCGCCGTTTCAGAGGTTAAACGAACTGATTTCATCGCTGCCTAGCCAAGAATCTTTTGAACACTTAACTTTTCTTTGAATTTTCGATGGTTGGTTTTATCGCTATCGGAGGGAAATCGAAGTTTGAATCGAGGCCGTAGTTCTCTACGTAGCCGCCGTTGCGGAAGCCAACTAATGAACATTCCGATGGATTAATCCTTGCACTCGCCGATGCCGTGGTTTTATTGTTTTAACTTTCTGTTTTTTCTTTGCGCTATCGGAAGGGTTTTTGACTATTGATTGGAGGGCTAGTCCATTGCGTCCTTGACACGGCGGCGGCGTTGAGCTCACCATCGCCGACACTTAGTTGTTAAAACTTTCGATCGCCGCAGTTTTCATTTGAAAGCGGAAGCTGTAGTCTGATTTTTTCCCGCCGTTGCGGCTGAATAGTACACTATCTTTCTGATGTTTAGTTGGTTTATCTGCCGATGCATTTCTAGCTAGTTCCCCGTTCTTCTGATCGCCGATGATGTCCTATTGTCGCGGAAGCCGTAGTCCTTATGTCTTCCACCGTTGCGGCTCCTTAGTGCACTAAACACCCGACTGATAGTGTTTCCGCCCGCCGATGAGAGCTTTGTTTTCGTCCGATGCTTAGTATTTTTCCCGTCGGTGAGGGTTTTCCCGCCTTTCTCGTGTGCTTTTACTTTATTTTTCGATGGCGGTTACTTTGTCATGATTCATGCTTTCACCAGAGGATTTAGATTTGGTCTAGATGCGGCCTGGATTTAGATAAAGAGTCTGTTTTTTCGGGCTTGTGATTTTAGTTTGGACAGTGGATTTAGCGGAGTTCAAGATACGAACTTACAGGATTTTCTTGTATGCATTAATATTTTTGATAGTTCACTTTACAAGATGTATGTCTTAATACAGTTTGTGTTACTTTGTCAAACGCTAGGTGATCTAAGAATTGGTTATTCATGATAGGGGGATTGCTGCTGTAGAGAAGATATGTCTAGAAGACAAAGCAGAAGAAAGTAAGGGTCTGAGATCTCAAACCGATCGATAGCAGCAGAGGCCTAGGCTTGGGAAAAGTTCATCAGTTACCAAGTTGGTCCTTTTTTATAAAGTGTTCTTAAAATCTAAATCTGAAATGTAACGTATTGTATGAATCATGAGCACTCACTAAAAGACAAAATTGTGAAAATGAACGGTTGGGGGGGGGGAGCCCAAAGGTCACCGAGGGGCAGCCCAAGAGTTTTGCTTGTAGTATAAGTATAGGAGAGTTAGATAGTGAGAAGGAGTTTTTTCCAGAGAGATTTGTGAGATTATGTTGTAAGAAGAACTATTTCCTTTTGCAATAAGAATTACAAGTTTCCTGTTGGAGAAAGCTTGGTGGAAGATTTCAAATGCTGTGCTATGGATTTGTTGAATGTGAGCTATTTCGTTTTCAGTTGTTGTCCATTAACTGTGAGATCGTTCTAACTCTTTGAACCTATGTTCTTGTTATGAATGCGCTCTAGTTTTTTCTATGAAATTTTCGCTATGAGTAATGAAGGCTTTTCATAAACAATGAGCTATCTTGTTGTTCATATATCTATTAATGTTCATGTGTTTTGAATTAAGTAACAACTATTTGTGATTTTTCTTAATGCATGCGCAGAAATACATTACTCATTGATAAATGATAATTTTGCTCCCTAGGGATAGCTTAGATAGTTAGTTTTAGTTTCTTGCTGTGTGTGATTTAGATGCGAGTGAGTTAAGACGAGAGGTAAGAACCTGCGCATCACATTGTGACCGCTCCTCGTATTCTCTACCAGTCTGCATTCTTAGATAGACACTTGCATATCATACTTAAATTCAAAAAACTAAAATATACACGGTGGACCGAGCCGTAACCGGTAAAACCTTTTATTTTTGTTACTTGACCTACGGTAGCCGGACCGTAAACCGGACGGATTTCCCAGACCAAACAGTAAGGGGCTAGTTGGGAACGTTTACTGGGGAGAATCCCTAATTGTTGTTACTTGCGAATTTCTAGGCCTTAACATTTTTTGGCGCTAGTTGGGTCGCCAGTGCATGGCTGGCCAAGGAAACCCATTTTCTCGAGATTATTCCAACGGTGACAGTTCTGAAAGCAGTTTGTTTCCCAATCCAACTCCGGAAGAAAAGGGTAAAGAGCATCTATATTCTGTCGATAACGAAGTAGTTGACGATTTGAGAAGATTTACTAGGGCTTATGCGAAGAAGATCGGAGGATTACTGATTATCCCTGCCTTACCCAGAAGAGAATATCGGAAGAAAGACTATCCTATATTGGAAGACGCAGTGTTGGTTGAAGATTTTGGAAGAACTGGTAGAAATAGCCTTACAGGAAGTTGTTCAACCTCTGAATCAGTTGGACCCAGATACACCTTACTGTTCACCTGTTCATACCCGTGTTCATTCACCACCTCACTCTCCCCTTAAAATCATGGCAAATGTAAACGCAAATCAGCCACCTAACCCACCAAAACTGCCACCTGCGTGGAAGGCTAGATCACCACTAAACCTAACACCTCCTTTGCATGACTTACCTTAGGCTTTTGAGAAAATGTTGCCTAAGTTTGACCCAAGTGAAAAGATTTTGGTAGATGATCATTTGCAAAGATTTTACTTGGCTATAGAAGGACTACGGGCTGGAGAACATGAAGATGTAGTCTGCAGATTGTTCCCCTCATACCCTGAAAGGAGCAGCAGCCTCATGGTATTTTGCTCTGCCTGCAAACTCAATCACAGACTGTGATACTTTTGAAAGAATATTAAGAAGTAAATATGCAGTCCAAAAAACTCATGCAGCTCTGATGAAAGGGTTATGCGCTTTAAATAAAGAAAGAAAGGAAAAAGTGCATAGTTTCACTCAAAGGTTTGCTGCTTATCTAAAGAATTTTTCTGCAACTGATAAAGTTTTGAGTGAATACTATACTTCAGCTCTAGGGCCTGAATTGACCATGTTTGCCAAGATGTCAGTCAAACCCACATTGTCAGAAACTTATGAAGAAGCTGAGAGGGTAGAAGCTGAAAAAGAGAGCATAGAATATTATCCTGAGCTGTGGGGAGAAAAAACTTTTGGTAAAAAAACGTTGTTACTGACTAAGCCTGAGGATGAGCAATCACATGACTTTGAAGGGATAGTGAAGATGATGCAGAAGCTATCCAACAGAGTGATCGATTTGGAGAAAGAAAAGGAGGCTCATAAAGCATACAAGCCTTACTATAAAAAGAGAGAAGATAACAATCAATCTAAACCTCCTCCACACAGTCCTGCATCAATGAATTTAACTGAGGTAGGGATGGGTAATTTTTGCACCTTTCATCAGCAGCATCATTCTGAAAAAAATTGCCCTCAATGGATCAATTCGATGACATTAGTAATGAATCAACTATTGGACTCTAAACTAATAGAAGATAATGAGCAGGAAGAAAAAAAAATCAATACATAGAAAAACAATAAGAGGATGCTTTAGTTTTATGGGACTGTATCTCACTTTTTGATACAGATGAGGAAGGTTCATGGAAACAGGAAGAAACATCAGAAACAAACGTGACAACAAGAAGTCAGGGTTTGATAAATAAAGACAATTCGATACTTCCGAAAATTAAGAGACTTTAAGAGAATGCAAAGAAGATTTAGAAGAGCACCCCAGTTGATAAGATACCCGAATTCACCATTACGAGTCAAAATCCAAAGAAAGTCAACATGCCTGATAAGCCTATTGAAGACAAAGTTGATAATGTTAAAGAAAATCTGAAAGCACCTGAGATGGGGTACGATATTGTGGAGGACATTAAAAGGGCCAAGGAAAATATTTCGTTATTTGAAATGTGTAATGTACCTCAACAGAAAGAAAAATTGTTAAAAACGCTTGAAGTACCAGAGGAAGAGCTTCCCATTAACAACCAACATGTAGAAGAAATTGTTGAAGCAAGTGTGGGAGGTAAGGCTAGGTTTAGAACCCCACCATTCCTCTTGACTTTTGAGATTTTAAACCATAAGGTGCACAATTGTTTAGTAGACTCAGGGTCAACAGTCAATGTTATGCCACTTTTAGTCTGCAAAAAGATCAATGGACAACCTAAACCCACTACCTGGCAGGTTACTCAGCTAGACAGGACCAATGTGAAAATAGTCGGGGAAATGGAAGATGTTCTGATTCGCTTATCTACCAATGAAAAGATATGTCAGTACATTGATATTGTGGTAGCAGACATACATGATGTTTATGGACTTGTTTTGAATCAAGACTGGTCAGCAAGGCTAAATGGGTATTTCGCATCAGATTGGTCACATCTGTGGTTGCCTCATAAGGGAAGTCCAAATCAGATAAAAATATTAAGAGAGCCCCACATGAAGCACAATGTTACTCAATTGGAAGAAAACAATGAACCAGTGAATTCTATGTTGGGAAATTATCTAATTGAGCTAGAACCAAGAAACTACCAAGCAGAAGAAGCTAGCAGTACACCAGACACCCAGCCCGATCTCCTTCAATTTTCACAGGCTGATGAGATTGATTGTAAAATAGTAGATGTAGTTTTTGATTCAAGTACAATAGGATTAGATAATGGGTAGGCCTTTTCAGTCAAGCCTAGCCACTCAACTTACAAGTTGTCAGATTTACGGGGGGGGGCAGAGAACTGACCAGTTAGTGGTTTAGTTCTCAAACTTTATTGTTATTTTCTTGATTATCTTGTACATAAATAAACTGATTTGGTTGTTTATTTTTGATTTATTTTATTTCTGTTTGTTTTTAGTTAGATTTTGATTAATTTAAATAAAAAAAACAAACTTTTGGTTGCATGGAGAACATCAGAATTCTGGATTAACTAAAATCCTTGGCTATAAGACTGTGTATTATTGATTTATCTGAAAGAATTCTTCTAGTTTAGTAGTTTTCCTAAATGGCTATGAACACATTGAAGTCCTACTTAATCTTTGTAAAATAACTTAGGATTGAAAGGTCTGGAATACTATTTCGGGGCTCCGTCCATCTCAGATTTAAAAAATGTCTTAGGGGGTGACAGCAAAAGACCCATGGAAAGGAAGCAAGGTAAACAGTATATTATATATAAATGATCCCATGCCAAGAGTTGAAAGCCAAAAGGCTAACAAGAGTCAAAAAATCTCCTAAGAAAGCAATATGTATCAAAACGAAGTACTGAACCATATGAGTACAAAATTGCCAAAGTTCTTCTCCGTCCGTGAGCTGAAAATTAAATACATCTCTCACACAAAAGGACACTATGGATAGAGGAGCCTGAATAAAAATTCAGAAAGAAAGGCATGTAGGAGGACTCAAAAAGGAAAAAAAGGTCCAAAAGCACAAAAGTGCAAAATGGCATGGGACTGAGGAACAAATGAATATTTATGTTTACCATATGTTACAATCTTGTGGTGTCCAAACTGGAAGCTACCTGAAGACAGAGGTACAAAATGAAACTCATATTTCTGGCCTCAAAAGAGTTATCTTGACTTTGAAATCTTCGTTTCCATTTTCCTAAATTGGACTATCATCAATGATTAAAAGCACATACATTTGCCATTGGGGAAATCCAAACATCTAGAAGAATTCAACATGTTGGTTTATTGTCAAACAGTCTGTTACTTAAGGAAGAAATTGCCCAGAGATCTAGGATCACCAGGTAGTCGCCAATTGTTGCAGCTGCAACTTTTTTCCCAAATTTTTAAAAAATTGTGGACCCTCCTTGTCGATTTTATCTTGCCTGGATTTACTTGGTTTCCTGAACTTTTTTTTTTCCCTCTGCTACAAATTTGGATTTTCTTGAGTTTGAATTTGTTTCCTTCGTTTCGAAAGTTGGATGATCTAAATCTACCTTTGTCTAGCCAAAGCTTTTGATTATGGAGTTTGTTTGTTTTTTAACATTTTCTCTGTTGATGATTTTGTTTTAGCACTATCGAAAGTCAGTTGAAGTTTGATCGGAACTTTAGTTATCTATGCTGCCGCTGTTTCGGAGGTTAAACGAACTGATTTCATCGCTGCCCAGCCAAGAATCTTTTGAACACTTAACTTTTCTTTGAATTTTTGATGGTTGGTTTTATCGCTATCGGAGGGAAATCGAAGTTTGAATCGGGGCCGTAGTTCTCTATGCAGTCGCCGTTGCGGAAGCCAACTGATGAACATTCCGACGAATTAATCCTTGCACTTGCTGATGCCGTGGTTTTATTGTTTTAACTTTCTGTTTTTTCTTTGCGCTATCGGAAGGGTTTTTTACTATTGATCGGAGGGCTAGTCCATTGCATCGCCGACACGGCGGCGGCGTTGAGCTCACCATCGCCGACACTTAGTCGTTAAAACTTCCGATCGCCGCAGTTTTCATTTGAAAGCGGAAGCCGTAGTCTGATTTTTTCCCGCTGTTGCGGCTGAATACTACACTATCTTTCCGATGTTTAGTTGGTTTATCTGCCGATGCATTTCTAGCTAGTTCCCCGTTCTTCTGATCGCCGATGATGTCCTATTGTCACGGAAGCCGTAGTCCTTATGTCTTTCGCCGTTGTGGCTCCTTAGTGCACTAACCACCCGACTGATAGTGTTTCCGCCCGCTGATGAGAGCGTTGTTTTCGTCCGATGCTTAGTATTTTTCCCGCCGGTGAGGGTTTTCCTGCCTTTCTCGTGTGCTTTTACTTTGTTTTTCGATGGCGGTTACTTTTTCATGATTCATGCTTTCATCGGAGGATTTCGATTTGGTCTAGATGCAGCCTGGATTGAGATAAAGAGTCTGTTTTTTCGGGCTTGTGATTTTAGTTTGGACAGTGGATTTAGTGGAGTTCAAGATACGAACTTACAGGATTTTCTTGCATGCATTAATATTTTTGATAGTTCACTTTACAAGATGTATGTTTTAATACAGTTTGTGTTACTTTAAATGCTAAGTGATCTAAGAACTGGTTATTCAATACAGGGGGATTGCTGCTTTAGAGAAGATATGTCTAGAAGACAAAGCAGAAGAAAGTAAGGGTCTGAGATCTCAAACCGATCGATAGCAGCAAAGGCTCAGGCTTGGGAAAAGTTCATCAGTTACCAAGCTGGTCCCTTTTTATAAAGTGCTCCTAAAATCTAAATCTGAAATGTAACGTATTGTATGAATCATGAGCACTCACTAAAAGACAAAATTATGAAAATGAACGGTTGGGGGGGGATCCCAAAGGTCACCGAGGGACAGCCCAAGAGTTTTGCTTGTAGTATAAGTATAGGAGAGTTAGATAGTGAGAAGGACTTTTTTCCAGAGAGATTTGTGAGATTAAGTTGTAAGAACTATTTTCTTTTGCAATAAGAATTACAAGTTTCATGTTGGAGAAAGCTTGGTGGAAGATTTCAAATGCTGTGCTATGGATTTGTTGAATGTGAACTATTTCGTTTTCAGTTGTTGTCCATTAACTGTGAGATCGTTCTAACTCTTTGAACGTATGTTCTTGTTATGAATGCGCTCTAGTTTTTTCTATGAAATTTTCACTATGAGTAATGAAGGCTTTTCATAAACAATGAGCTATCTTGTTGTTCATATATCTATTAATGTTCATGTGTTTTGAATTAAGTAACAACTATTTGTGATTTTTCTTAATGCATGCGCAGAAATACATTACTCATTGATAAATGATAATTTTGCTCCCTAGGGATAGCTTAGATAGTTAGTTTTAGTTTCTTGCTGTGTGTGATTTAGATGCGAGTGAGTTAAGACGAGAGGTAAGAACCTGCGCATCACATTGTGACCGCTCCTCGTATTCTCTACCAGTCTGCATTCTTAGATAGACACTTGCATATCATACTTAAATTCAAAAAACTAAAATATACACGGTGGACCGAGCCGTAACCGGTAAAACCTTTTATTTTTGTTACTTGACCTACGGTAGCCGGACCGTAAACCGGACGGATTTCCCAGACCAAACAGTAACGGGCTAGTTGGGAACGTTTATTGGGGAGAATCCTTAACTGTTGTTACCTACGAATTTCCAGGCCTCAACAAGATGTTATCTAGATGTGTTCTAGTATGATGATGCCTCCTTGGCTAAGAGGGAGTGTTGATGTAGTAGCTACGTGAGGCATCCTCATCAAGTCGGCTTCAGAAGAGACACGAAGACAACACATATTTTGCACTGAAAGGCAAGTTGGCCCCACTTGGAAAATAAAAAGTTAGCATGAAAAATTATAAATAGAAGGCACCCTTACTCATTTCTCACCAAGCAAGAAGAAGTTCGCTACAGCTGCTACAAGAAGATTTTCTAGGGTTCTCTATCATTGAAGAAGTTTCTCTTATATTCTTGGGGTTTATATTTCTGCTACATATGTATCTGGATGTACAATGATATTTGAACTGATTATCGTTATTAGAAGGATGCTGGTTTTTCTCGCTTAGTGGTTTCCTAAATCAAAATCTGTGTCTGTTGTTTTTGTGATTGGTTATTATTTTAGCGATCTTGTTTATTAGATGCAATTGAATGATACTGCTATATCTATGACATCCAATAGTTATGATGACGTCCTTCCAAGCAAAATGAAAAATCCCCAAGAGGAATCAACCTCCTCCAACTAGTAATACGATTTGCAAAGTAAAAATTTAATTTTAATTTTTTCGTGTGACAAATGGTTTGGAAAATTTTACAAATTGAAATGAGGTACTTACCTTGATCTAGGAATGTTGGAAGGGTTTGTCCCAAAGCTCAACGACACCAAGTAAATTTCTTCTTCCTCTTCTCAAGTCACATCAGTGAAAATCTGGGGAAATTCTACCTGCAAAACAAATGAGACAATTGTTAGAAAATCCAAATGGCAACGACTAAAAATAACTTCATTGATTTGCACATAAAAATGATTTAACGAGAGACATAAAGGAATAACAAATGAAAAATAACAAAAGCAAATCGATCTCGTTCACAAATAGCTCCCTATCAGAAAGAGAGTCTCCAATGTGCCCAAGTCACTTATTGGAGATATCTCCCTCCTTTTCCTGCAGATAAAAATCCCAATAGAAATTGTCCTCAAAAAGAAGAAAAATGGATCTAGTAGCAAAGGACATTACAATGACAAAATTCATTCCATATTCATCCCAAGACACAAGAGAGTTGAGCCATAAGACAAAATTTTATTATTTCTCTGTAATGTCCTCTTCCTTTTAGGCCTTGAGGCCCAAAACCGCTAACCTATGTGATTCCTGTGGGTTCGAGCGGTTACTGATAGCTAGGGAATCAGAT
>LPNX010764468.1:375750-467334 GCA_001517045.1 Pseudotsuga menziesii
AGGCGTCCAGCCCCATTATCTCTCAGTAGTATATCCACAGATTGGAGGGCATTGCTCTTAGTGGAATACTCCAAAAATAAATTCGCTTGCGAATTATTGGACGGGCAAATTCAGGATGACAGGTACAGGATTGTGGATGACATCATCTACTACAAAAACAGGATATACCTCGTTCCAGAATCCACATTGAGGAAGAAGATCATCCAGGCAGCCCACGATTCTCCTTTATCAGGGCATCAAGGGTTCTTAAAGACCTACAGGCAGATCAGAGAGAGGTTCTCATGGAAGGGCCTCAAGGGGGAGATTATGTAGCATGTCCGGGAATGTAGCATATGTCAGCAGAACAAGGTTGAGAACACCCATCCAGCAGGGCTACTCCAGCCACTACCGATTCCAGAACAGAAGTGGGAGAGCATCTCCATGGACTTCATTACAGGCTTGCCCAAGGTCCGAGGGCGAGATTGTTTATATGTAGTAGTTGACAGACTGACCAAGTTTGCACATTTCTTCTCGATACCATCAGACTACTCGGCAGCTCAAGTAGCGGAGTTATTTTTCAGGGAGGTTTTCAGGTTACACGGGTTGCCTAAGACCATTGTCAGTGATCGGGATAGCAGGTTCATGGGTGCCTTTTGGCAGGAACTGTTCAGATTGGTGGGGACCGAACTGGTTACTAGGACGAGTTATCATCCCCAGAGTGACGGGCAAACAGAAATAGTCAACAAGTGGATCGAAGGATATCTCAGGAACTATGTAGCAGGGCAGCAGCGAACCTGGATCAAATGGCTACACCTAGGAGAGTATTGCTACAACACTACTTATCACATGTCTATTAGGATGACTCCTTTTAAGGCATTATATGGTTATGAGGCCTTGGACTATGCAGATTTGGCATTTGGAGACAGTAGGGCTCCTAAGGCTAAGAATTGGATACAAGACAGTCAGGACATCCTGAAAGTATTGAAAGAAAATTTACGGACAGCCCAGAATCAACAGAAAACAAACAGGATTGAGCGGAGCTTTGAGGTAGGGGATTTAGTCTACTTAAGGCTCCAGCCTTACAGACAGTCTTCACTTAAAAAGAAAGGAGCAGAGAAATTAAAACCCCACTTCTATGGACCATACAAAATAATTCGGAAGGTGGGAGAGGTGGCATATGAACTAGAGCTGCCCCTAGAAAGCAAAATCCACAATGTGTTCCATGTGTCTAGCCTGAAGAAGACCCTTGGGCAACACATTGCTCCATCTACCGAATTGCCCCCTTTAGATGATGAAGGACTGCTGATACTGATTCCTGAACGGAACATACAGACCAGAGAGAGAAAGCTCAGGAACAGAGTAATCAGGGAATATTTGGTTCAATGGAAAGAACTACCGCCAGAGGATGCCACTTGGGAAGGTGAACAG
Source organism: Pseudotsuga menziesii (assembly GCA_001517045.1). Classification (NCBI taxonomy): domain Eukaryota; kingdom Viridiplantae; phylum Streptophyta; class Pinopsida; order Pinales; family Pinaceae; genus Pseudotsuga; species Pseudotsuga menziesii. The sequence continues at coordinate 377,158 of LPNX010764468.1, forward strand.
GTATTGCAGCATCCTAGTTTGAAGTTGCTTGAGGACAAGCAATCTCGAGCGGGGAGGACTGTAATGTCCTCTTCCTTTTAGGCCTTGAGGCCCAAAACCGCTAACCTATGTGATTCCTGTGGGTTCGAGCGGTTACTGATATCTAGGGAATCAGATCAGGACTGATGCCATCCATAGAAGATCTAGGGCATCCTCACTTGGTCAAGAAGGGCCACCTGGGCCAAAGGCCACCTTCATGCATGCCATCCGAAGCATTATTTAATGATGCATGCACTTTTTAGGTCTCCATCTGCATGCATGCAAGTCAACGGCAAATTAGAAGATAAAGTGACCTAATTAGGTCAAAGATTAGGTTTTGCGCAGTTGAAATTTATAAATAGAGGATAAAGCAAGAGGAGACCTCACTTATGATTATTATTATTTGGGAAGCTCTTGGATAGTAGCACAGCGTGCAGCACAGCAGTTGGGGTTGGAGACGGAGTCTTCAGCTAACAGGATTTCGGCAGTGAAACATCTGTCCTAGTCTTATTTCGGGTAAGCCATACTGGTTCACCACTTGTTCTTCATTCATTCATCAGTTATATAGCACAGGGTATAGATTGTTGCAGGGGCACGTGTGCAGCCGTAAGGGGGGTTTTCAGCCAGAAAGCCCTAATCAGCCGTGGGGCCTCCAAATCTCAGTTTCCTTCCGAAACTCAAGCACCAGTCTCATCATCAGCTACATACTTCGGTATTCCGTGATTATCAGCTCCATCTGAGCTCATCCGAAGCTGTTATCAGCAGTTCCAGACTCCCAGGGGCGTGAGCAGCTGCCTCACTGAACCTAGACGCTATCCTGCTTAGAGGTGTCAGAACTTCTGCATACACCAGCCAATCTCTCCGGTACCGCAAGGCTATCAGCCCTGCAAAACGGCATATCCATCGGACACCTCCTTCCTTGAGGGCGTCACCTTTTTCTCTGATTGGGCGTCTTGTTGCTGGGGCATTCACCGGAGGCAGGAGAGATCAGTTCCTCTCCGATCCAGTTCTCAGTACTTGCAGACTTTATTCGAAGCAGTCCAGCCAGTTATCAGTGGTAAGTATGCATTCTATCTCACAAACCCTAACCCTAATTTTTCCTATAAAATAGAGATTTTTGCATGGCAGTTTGCATGCCCAGTTGTATCAGCATAATTGTTTAGAAATAGAAAATATCGGGATTTGGGATATTACATTCTCCAAGAGCCAAAAGTCCTTTGCAAATGAGGAGCTCTCTCTCTTTTATAGCTAAGAGAGGAGCTAAATCCATAACCAACTTTTTGATTGATGTTTGATATTAAAAGATAAAAATAAAAGATCAATGGTGGAAATTTAATTTCTCACTAAAACATGTAGCAATCTAGAAAAAGACAAATCCTAAGTGGGGGACAAATTACCTCCTAAGCCCAAAATTTTATTATTTCTCCAAGAGCCAAAAGTCCTTTGCAAATGAGGAGCTCTCTCTCTTTTATAGCTAAGAGAGGAGCTAAATCCATAACCAACTTTTTGATTGATGTTTGATATTAAAAGATAAAAATAAAAGATCAATGGTGGAAATTTAATTTCTCGCTAAATAATGTAGCAATCTAGAAAAAGACAAATCCTAAGTGGGGGACAAATTACGTCCTAAGCCCAAGATAGAAAATCATAAAATACAACAATAGTACATCATGCATCGTTCTAGGGGGTTAAATTCACCCCTAAGGATTTATTTTACAGCTTTACATAGACATTTAACATGATACAATAAGTCACTCATAGTGAAAGTCACCCCATGGGGAGAAATGAAGCTCATCCTATGATGACATGACGATATGCCATGAAAGTTGTCTAATGACGATATGTCGTGACGATTGCTTTGCATCGACTATAGCCTACGAGAGTTAAATAGGCCATTACGTCTTCCTGGGGTGATCAATGGGAAAGGGACATTACATAATCTTCAACTTTAGGGTTTTTAATAATTATCTTAGGAAAAATTCCAGATTAAAGCCAATTAATCAAAATAAGCTGAAAATAACACTTAAAGGGGTCCAATTGGTCTCCAAAGGATGTAGCATGATGAAATATGAATCATGAAGTTCTCATATTGTTGGTTGGTCTTGTTGACTGTTATCACCTGCCTTGTAGTTGCCTGCTTAAGGTGGATCCAGAATGGATGGTAGAGGGGCAAGCAACTAAGGGGTGGAACCACGGCTGCCTAGACTCCCAAATGGATGGTTGTCACGCTAATCAAGGCAGCCTTCACTTTAGGTTATCCTAGTCCAAGACAACAATGGGGGAGACCCGGATCTGCTCCCGACAGGAGAGATCGAATCTAGACACCAGAAGAAGATCAGATGGGGCTTCAGGGTACTTAAGGTGCAAGGTGAATGGGAACCATAGCTCTAGGGTTTAGGTACTAGCAACTATCTTGGGAAACGTAACTATGACAGGGCGAGCACGAATAGAGTTGGGACTATCTAGTACCTAGAAATCAAACTCAGTAAAAGGTGTTTGAGCTATAAGTGAATGTTGGTAGATGGCAAAGGCTAAGAGCCTAAGGGTAGCGCTAGCTTGGAGATCAATGCTTTGTATGCATTGGGCAATGGAGTCAGCAGTAAGACAACGTTTCGGGAAACCCACTTGGGAAACACCTTGATCTACGAAACCAGAAAGCAATTGGTCCAGAAAAGCTAAGGTACAGGAAACCCAGCTCAGTAGATAGCTAGCGCTAGGGCCTAGGAAGACAAATCTGAAGCTTTAGGGGGTACCAGAAGGCTGATGGCTTAGCGTTGAGGATGAGAAGAGATTAGGGAGACCTGATCTACAAGCCCAAATCAGGAAAACAACAGGAAAATCAGATCTAGAAAAGTCAAAATCTGATGATGGGGCTAGGAGGCTAAAAACTGATTTTTTAAGATCTAGGGCAAACCAGGATGAATTAGCACATCGTTAAGGGTGTTCTGGGATGCTTGGGACCCGATCTATCGGCTTATCATGTCAGATTTCAGAAAAACCTACTTCCAGAAAAGGCCAATTTTCAATGAGGGCGCTAGGGCAGTTTCGGTCTATTTTTCAAATCCCGGTTAAACTGTTGAGCCTCTTGACAGCGTTGGGGTTGATTTGGACTGCCCAAGACCCGATCTATCCGTCTGTGAAGTCAGAAATCAGAAAAAACTCAAAACCCTAGCAGGTCAATTTTTTCAATGGGGGGTTATGCAGTTTGTTATCACATATATAGTAGCTAGGCTACCATATTCTATTTTTCAGACACAATACATTTTTCAGCCAGATCTCTTACATATGAGATGGTGAGATGAGCAGTTTTGATGGATCAATATTATATTAGTGGACTATTGTACTCTCCCATGTCAGGACTGAGTCTCAGGACACTCAAATTTAAGGACCAATGTAGCCATTTATGTCATTTCAGAGCAGTCATTGATGCCCAATTTTATATCAATTCTTTCTCATTGGACAGATGGTGTCTCCGATGGATTATATTGCATGATTATGACTCAACATTTTATATTGTGTTATGGTTATTATTGCTCTTATACTGATTTTTGTGACATGTATTAACTTGTGGTATCATGATCTGGCGGTCATAATTATATGGACTTGGTTGTATCTTGTACTATGTATTGATGTCCTTACTCTGACTTTGAAGTTCTTGATCTATACTCATTGGTTTTACCCTCCTTAGGGAGAATAGAGGTAGTCATTCCCACCATTGTTTTGGCTTGCTAGTGTTGGCTCCATCATTCATTGTCTTCACCCATCCATTACCTTCCAGTTTAGTTTTCAACCCGACTAACTTCTTGACTTGTGGCATGGAGGACCTCTTTCCCCGCTAGAACTTTTGTTGGACAAGCCTCCCTATTTATATTGTGTCTCGGCTCTGAGTTGGTGACAAAGCTTGCCTTTGGTAAGTTGGATAGTATGCTTAAATCATTCTGGTCGGTTGTCCCGATGTTTGGCACTGTGCAGAATTCCCCCTAGTCACTTGAGATGTTGTTGGCTAAAACTGAAAGCTTACGTACTACTTGTATTGAAATATTGAATATGCGCCCATGGAAAATGAAAATGTAAAACTGTGTTTCTTAACATATGTAAAAGGGGCAAGAGCAATGAAGTGTTAAAATACTCCTTGAAGAGTATAAGAAAAGGTCTAAAAAGCAATGGTTAAAAATATGCTACATCAAAAAATTGCTGACCTTATTAAAAATAAATATGTCCCGGATGAAAGCTGCGATTAGCTGTGCTTTTAAGCACTGGTGAAGTTCCAAAAGGGTCATATAGGCCAAAAAGGCCATGGAATAAAATGTGGTCCTATTGAACTTGGATCAAGATTGATGTAGACATGATGCCTAAGTTGAATAAGCACTCTCTAAACAACTCATCCATCTGTGAGGCACTGCCATTCCTTGTGTTGTTGTTTGTCCAGCATTGGTTATAGTGAGTGTTCCCTTTCCTTGTCCAAAATGTCATGATGTCGAGTAGGAAGTCATCCTTTGCCTTAGCCTTGTCATTTCCACCCTTCACCCTTCACTAGCAAAATGACTACAACTATGAAATGAGTATAGTCTTGAAAGTCTAAGTTTGAGTAATAATAAATAAAGCCTTATGTATGTATTGGTTGATGTACCACCAGTGAAATGAATGCTACTTGTTGATTTTGTTACTTGAATGAGTTGTAGAGCATGTTTTAACCTTTTAACACTTGCAGCAGATGAATGTATTTTGAGTTATTATTGGTGTTTGATTATTCACAGATGGTTATATTGTTTATTGGGTATGATTGATGATCAGATAGAGATCTATGAGGGGTATGAGTATACACCTTAGATGGATTGGGACTCTCTGAGTCCAATGAGACAGTTTATTTCCAGTTCCGGGCACTTACAGATGTGACCAGGCTCACTCTGCCTTTCTGATGCAGTTTTTCTTCACAGATTGATATTTTTGAGCAGGGAGATGTTTTAGTTGGATCTCCTAGGACGTTGTAGGGGCATAGTGGGGTGCAACCACTTGTTTGTACCATTGTACCCCCATCCCAGAGAGCCTGGTGGGCTCAGTTTGACAACGCAGGCACCCTAGGAGGCTGTTTTGGCAGAATCACGTTTCTTGAGGCAGATTAAAAAATGATTAAATGACTATTGAAGAAATCGATTTGGGCTACTAAGGCAAGGAAATGACATGGGATGAGTCATGATGATGAGAGTGATGACCTCCACGCCTTCTCCAGCAGTTGCAGCTCCTGTTTGGGCCCACACCTATTTTTTGAACATTTATTATTATTTTTTGGAGCTCTTTTTGGAGGCTCACGATTTCCTCAAGGAGGCACAAAGGTCAAAGAATTAAATTGTTATATTATTTATTGTGCCATGGGGACACCCAAAAGGAGTTAGTCAAACACTCCTTGGATCCACCATGTGCTTTCATTTATTTCTTGTTGAGTGGGTTACCTTTATTTGGGTGGTTTAGTCCACTTTGGTAAATTATGGTTATATTGATCCATGTGTTGTATGTTGAGCTCATCTCAACCATTGATTAGAACATTTCATCTTTTAATATTAGCCACTCCTTTTGAAAGTGGTTAGGATTTGGTTATGATTGAGGTTCTCTCATTTCTATTTAAAGGAGAGAGTTTCTCATTTGTAAAGGGTCTTTGGCTCTTGGATCTGAATAATAGAAAGACTTTTTCTGTGGAAATTTTCTGGATTTGCTTTGCATCTGATGTGCTCAAATGGTGATTAGCTTGTCTTCAGCTTACTAGAAATTACAAGTTTTGCAATGCCAAAATTGAAAAAGATAACTAGCAAATTTATAATATAAGTTCTAGCTTCTAAGTTATCACAATTTAGTTTTTATAAATGGAATCTTACATGGCATTTTCTTGTCTTTGAGTCGTTGGGTTGAGCTGAATCCTAAGTTACCAGGATTCGGATACGGATACGGATTCGGATACGGATCCACCAGTTTTTTGAAAACCTAGGATCCGGATACAGCGAGGATACGTCACGTACAAAAATATAATAATATTTTTAAATTTTTTTAAAAATTCAAAAGCATATTTGGAGTTTAAAAAAAACCCATTTATGAATCACAACATTAAAACTGAAATCATTAGACATTTTATAAACTTGGAAGATTGAAATGATGCATCATGCCTCATACAAAAAGGCTAAAGCCAAAAGGATAATATCATCGTCCGATAATATGATATATCATGATAGTAAATACAAAAATGAGTGTCTCATCAATGATCACTCTAGTAATATGATAATGTAGATTGAATCTAAGTACAAATCCTGAAATGGGTCTACATCCTCATAATCTGCATATGGAAACTCTACTTGTACATCTACATCATGAATAGATGTTGCGGGGCCTGGAATGGTGGAAGTTGCATCTGATGAAGACTGAACTAGTGGTACAATATCCTCAAGAAGGTTGAGGTGAGTCATGGCATTAAATGTCATGTTTAAGTCAGAGGTCTCGGGCTCCACATCCCACATCCTACTCGGACCTTTCTTATACTCTGGATTTGAATGTGATAGAAGGCGGAGGTTGGAATGAACATATACAAGATCTTCAGCCTTCACTGCTCCTAGTCTGTTTCGCTTCACCGAATGGATGAAGCCATATGTACTCCAATTCCTCTCAGCTGATGAGGAACTAGCAACTTGCGATAACAATCGGGTGGCCAGAGTTGAGATATGAATGCTTTCCCCGCCATGGAAGCCCCACCAAGTAATAGGACCAATGTGCCCTCGATCATTCATGGCTGTTGGATCTGAAAAGCCACCAGTGGACTGCACAAATGCTCCAAATTCTGCACGTACATCCATTGCAGTTCCCATATCCCTATAAATTTTCCTCAGAGTTGTCTTGTATCCCTGTACCACTTTAGAATCCTTGTTTGGGGCTGTCCTACCAGGGAAAGACAAAATTTTGGAATGATAATATTTCGGGTGCAGTGCATATGCCAAAAGATGCAATGGTGTGGTCATTTTGTTCCACCTTTCGGTAACTATGTCCTTGACTTTATTATAAAATGTTTCAAAGGGGTCATTATCATTTTCCTTGATAATTTCCCATATCCTCTCCAGCATACTATCTATGTTCTCATAGACTTCCCCCAAGCAAGGTATATCTGTGTCAAAAACCCTGATCATGGTCAAGATTGGTTCAGTAAACCGCAGAATTGGACCTTGTCCCACCATGCATCACCAAGAATGATAGACTTGATCTTCTGTCCTCTATCAAAAGTGGAAGCCCTCCATGATTCCCAAAGAGGGTCGATGACCATCGCCTGCAATGCTTGTCTGACCTCCACAAGCCTCTTTATGACTAGGGTGTGGGAGGCAAAACGGGTTTCAACAACCTACACGTTTTAAAAATTTAAACGTTAAATAAAAAATATATGGATAAAATTAAGAATTCACAATACAAAGGAATAATATTGATTTAAAAAAGGAGTACCTTCAGTAGCTCCAACTTTGAAAAACCCTAATATATGGCTTGGGACATTGAATGGTTGGTGATGAACATCTGGATTTCTTTTGCTGCTACATATACCTCATTGATCCACTCAATCTCACCAATCTTGGCAAGCATAAGGTTCAATGAATGTACTGCACATGGAGTCTAGAAGATGTGATCATATCGACCCTCCACAATCAACCCTGCAGCTCTACAAACCTGTGCATTGTCCGTAATGACTTGGACAACATTTTGTGGCCCCACACTTTCGATTGCATCAATAAGAATTGAGGAGATGAATGATGCATCTTTCTCTATTCCACTGCAATCAACAACCTTCAAAAACATTGCCCCTTGGGGGCATATTGCAATAACATTAATTAAAGCGCGGTTGCTTTAGTCTCTCCATCCATCAGAAACGATGGACACCCTTGTTTCTGCTCATGTATTTCGGATTGACTGTAATTGTCTATCCACAGATTGTCTTTCTGATGTTAACAAAGTAGTGCGGACCTTTTCATAACCAGGGCTCTTGTACCCTTGTGGCGCTTCATTGACTGCCTTCATCATTTGTTGCCAATAGCGGGATCGCACCAAATTAAATGCTAGCCCATTTGCATATATGCAACGAGCTACATGCTCATCAGCTACATCTCTGCCTTGGTTATTAAATGCTGCTTCAAGAGGCCCCAAAGAAGGCCTCTTATTGGCTGTAGCCGTTGATCTAGATGGTAATGGAGGCCTTGTTGTAGAGCCTTGCACAATGAGTTTTCCCTTAGCAACTTTCTTATCAGCGACATCTTGCAAAGATGCATAGTACTTACTTTTTGCAAGACTCAAACCTTGTCCAGGTTTACCATTTGCATCAGGTGGGCCAGTGCATAGCTACACCCCCATGTTTGTATGCCGGGTGAGATGGCCCTTCACCCTAGTGTATGAGCCATTTCGGATGGAATCACATTCACTACATTTCCATTTGTAAGAGCCACCCCCAGGATTTTTGCCAATAATTTCCACAAACTGCCATAGAGGAGATTTTGGGTCTTTACAGGCATCCCCCCCCCCCTCAGTTTGTTGTGGTGGTTCCATGTCTATGGCTTTGCATATATATGGAATTTATAAACAATTAATAATTATACAATGTGTACATTGTACTCCCAATCCATAAATCAATGCAAGTAATTAGACTATTAGACTTTAGTGCTCTGTTAGTGTTTTTTTTTAAATAAAATGATAAAATGATAAAATGATAAATCATAGTTCACTGTAACAGTGAACTATGATTTATCATTTTATTTAAAAAAAAAAAACTAACAGAGATTTCTAACACCTCTTCTCTGAGTTTTCATTTTATAATTTATTTAAAAAAATCACTAACTCTAAGTTAAAAAAAAAAATAACAGTTCTGAGTTTTCATTTATGAATCATGATTTAACTGTTATTTAAAAAAAACACTAAAAAATAACACTAAAAAATAAAAAATTAACTCTGAGTTTTGAGGCATTTGCCCCCCCCTCCGTTTTTAAAGATTAACTCTGAGTTTTCATTTTATCCTTTACAAAACAGTGTATTTTATTGACAGTTTTAGCAATCCAAAACACTAACAGTTCTGAGTTTTCATTTCATTGTTAACTGTTTAAAAAATAAAAATTAAATGATAAATATTAAAATTTAAAAACCTGAGTTGGAGGTTGATTGCACAGGAGTTGGAGGTTGACAGTTGACTGCACACTGCGTGGATTCGTCGGTGGGTAGGGCACTCTTCCCTATTAGAAGATGCCAAACTTCAAACAAAGAAAATGCCAAAAAACCCTTTCTGTCTGCTGCGCGCGATGAGTTCGAGGAGTCGGTCCGTGGTAGTGAGTGGCCCGTGGGGTAGGGGCAATGTTATAATCTTATTGATATTAAAAAATATTAAAACGACCAGCTGTTGGATGGATCCGGCCCACCAAAACGCAGCCCACTTTATTTTTTGTGGATCCGCTTAACTTTCACGGGATTCGTTTCTCTTTTGCGGGATCCGTTTCCAAATTTTCGGGATCCGTTTCAACTCAGGTGGATTTGTTTCCAGTTTTGACGGCGACGGCAACAAGGTGGATTTGTGCTGTATTTGTCCGGATCCGGATCTGAACCTCAGATCCATAGATCCTTCACCCTCATCAGGCGGATCCAGTAACACAGGTTGAATCCAAACATGCTAGATGCTTCTCTGTACATATCACGTTGCAAGTTGATTTTGTCCTAAATTTTTGGATCTGGGAACATCTTCTCAATGCATATCATGACACCTCTCATCACCGCATGATCATTTTGAATGCTAGAGTCTGGATTATAGAATAAGCTCGAATTGAGATATGCTCCCGCTGCATGCAATGGTGACTGTAGCTTCCCGTCCCACCTGGAATCAATAATCTACCATATAGGGATATATTTTGATGAATCCCCCTTATAGAAAGTCTTGATGGCCTCTTTGGCCCTATCCATGCCCTCATAGATGTATACCATTGCAGGTTTCTCTCCATCCATGATCCTCATGACTTTTACAAGTGGTTCAGTGAAGCTGACAATTTTAATGACTTTCTCCCACAAACCATCTCCTAAGAGAGAAAGCTTCATAGCAATTGCGTCTGGTTTTGTGCTATCTTTCCAATATATCCATTCCTGGCTGCAAAACATCCGTCTCAATCCTTGGTACTCATTCAAAAGGCTTTGGAGGGAAAGAAAGGTTGCGGCAATCCGTGTGATAGCAGGGCGACTGAGTTCACCCTGTGTGTATTCCCTCATAAAGTTCAAGACCCAAGCATGGTTATAGATATACTTGGTTATTTGGTTGCACTCTTGCACAACAACTTGCACTCATTCCATCTTCCTGATGTCCTCCAGCATCAAGTCTATGCAATGTGCAGCACATGGAGTCCAAAAGATGGTGGGTTATTTTGCAAAAAGCAACCTTTCGGCTGCAACATAATTTGCAGCATTGTCCGTGACTACCTAGACAACATTTGCCACCCCAACTTCTTCCACAACATTAGCTATCAATGAAAAAATAAGATGTGCATCCTTAACATGCGAGGATGCATCAATGGATTTTAGGAACGTGGTTCCTTTAGGGAAAGCTATAACAAAATTAATGATTGTTCCGCCCCTTTGATCTGTCCACCCATTAGACAAAATTGTGCAACTTGTAAACTTCCATGACTTTTTAATGGTCTCCAATTGTTCCTTAACACACTCGAGCTCCTCATCAAGCTCTTTCCCCCTAAGTGCATTATAAGAGGGGGCTTTGTATCCAGGGCCAGCAGCTGCAATGGCATCAACCATGGGCTGATAAAAATATGACTTTGTATAGTTAAATGAAAGGCTGTTATGATACCAAAACCTCCTCTCTGCCATATCATCCTCCTTTCTCTTCTTTTCATTGAAGCTCTCCAAGGAAGGTTGAGATCCTGGAGTTGTACGAGGAAGGAAGAACGAAGAAGCTATACTTCTCTTTGCTGCAACAGTTGATGTGGAGGATCCTCCTGTACTTGGATTTGGTGGTCCCATTGAATCTCGATTCTCTACCTATCATGGAAGTTTCAAACTTGTATCTTGCCCTCTTTTCACTCTGTTCTCTAATGGCATCCAAAGCAGATGCCATTTCTGTTGTGACTTCATCAGGGCATTTGTCACAGACCACAACATCTTTGCAAGCAATTCTTGCAAGGTGGTATTTCAACCTATTTATGCCCCCAAACATATGGGTTGAGCAGAAATTGCAAATGACACTATGGTCATCATCGAGATTCACCCGCACACAATATTTCCACGCTGAATCAAGAGGCCTTCTAGCCTTGGCTTTAGGTGCCATGGAATCTGAATTGCAAAAACATTAAATGTTCTACATTAATAAACAATTATTATCAACGATCAAATATTAATTCTAAATTTAAATTTGAATTTTTTTTAAACTGATAATCAATGTCAATTTTGAATGATCATCATCATATTGTACCCATTCATTTCTAAATTTTAATTTTAATTTTTTTTTAGTTATTTAATAGTGGCCGTGTGTGGCCCTGTAGGCTGTGGTTGAGTATCTCAGCCCACATGCCCTGTGTGGCTGAGTATCCACATGCCCTGTGTGCCTGAGATACTCAGCGATAGGGCATATTTTTATTTGCTTCAGTTGCTTTGTGTGGCTGAAGCAAATAAAAACATGCCCTGTGGCTGAGTATCTTAGCCACACAGGGCATGTGGGCTGAGATACTTAGCCACAACCTACACTGTACATGGCCACACTTTCTTAAAAGTAACCATCAGATAACAAAAAAAATCAAATCAATAAAAAAAATCAATTTGATTGTTTGAACTTAGTAAACAATAAAAAAATTGACTGTTTTAAACAATAAAAACATTAAATTTAAACAATTTGTAAACAATAAAAAAATTAAATTTAAACAATTTGTAAACAATAAAAACATTGCATGTTTTAAATTTAATGTTTATAATATTATTATAATTTATTATTAACTTGTTATCTATAATTTATAATATATTAGTGTTTATATATTATTTCTTGTGCCTGTGTGGCTGCATATCTCATCCCACATGCCTGTGTGGCTGAGATACTCAACCACAGGGCATACAAACAATACACATTTGTATTGTTTGTATGCCCTGTGGCTGAGTATCTCAGCCACATAGGCCTGTGGGCTGAGATACGCAATTGTTTGTATGCCATGTGGCTAAGTATCTTAGCCACACAGGCCTGTCGGCTAAGATACGCATCCACACAGGCACAACAAAACATACTTGAAATAATATAATGTGTATGTTTTTGTTGTTCTAGTGTGGCTGCGTATCTCAGCCCATAGGCTTGTGTGGCTGAGATACTCCACAGGGCATACAAACAATACACATTTGTATTGTTTGTATGCCTTATGGCCGAGTATCTTAGCCACACAGGCCTGTGGGCTGAGATACGCAATTGTTTATATGCCCTGTGGCTGAGTATCTCAGCCACATAGGCCTGTCGGCTGAGATACGCATCCACACAGGCACAACAAAACATACTTGAAATAATATTATGTGTATGTTTTTGTTGTTCTAGTGTGGCTGCGTATCTCAGCCCATAGGTCTGTGTGGCTGAGATACTCAGCCACAGGGCATACAAACAATACAATGGTGTGGCTGCGTACCTCAGCCCACAGGCCTGTGTGGCTAAGATACTTAGCCACATGGCATACAAACAATACACATTGTATTGTTTGCCCTGTGGCTGAGTATCTCAACCACACAGGCCCGTGGGATGAGATACGAAGCCACACAAGCACAAGAAATACAATAAATATTAAGCTTATATAAAAATAAACTAAAATAAAAAAATGAAAACTAAAATAAAATAAAATTTAAATAAACAAAAAACGAATTTGAAACCTGGTCTATGCTTTATGGAAAGTTGGAAACCGACTCCACACTCCACCCTACTTCAGCAATGCCTCCACGTCAGGTCCACAACTCCACACTGCACCAGCGAATGAGACTCCACACTCCAGCGAAGGCACCCTTATCACTCAGAAAATGAAAACAAAAACGAATGAAGTGCTGGGACTCACATGCTCAGTTTATAGCCTCGTTGAGGTGCCTTTTCCCTCCAAAAATCAATTTCTACACGTCCCGACTGAAAAATGGTGATTTTTTTTCTCGGTCATGGGCCCGAGTCCACGCGCGAGTGGGCAAGTTTTGGCAAATTTCCGTGATTTCGGTGAGTGGCCGAGTTCCGGACGAGTCTCCTGTGAGTACTCATTTCAGTGGCCGACCCGATGCTACTTGCGAGTGCTGCACGAGTCATGCTTCACTACTATTTATACTATTTCATCTTCAAATATTTAATTTTGAGCCTACAAGTCCTAAAAATAAAATAATTTTTTTAGGGCAAATTCTGCACAATTAAGGAATTTTACCCCGAAATAGACAAAAATAGTAAAAATAAGCTAAAATAAGTTGAGAAAAGGCTTCACTGGATGAAATAGTGAGCCAAAGGGGGACATCATGCCCCATCTAACCCCAAAATGATTCTTCTCCCTCAACGCCCCCCCTTTTAGGGCTTGTAGGCTCATCTATTAGAAGGATGACATCATAGGCTAGTAGCACTAGAGTAGGGGTTTCTGGATGTTGAAAATAGGTCCAGGTGGGTGCATAAGGTGTGCTAATAACAGATAACAACTCTTTACAACACACAATCACCTTTCATAAATAAAACCAGATGCTGATGTGCCCTAGTGGGTAACCCCAGAAGCCCCAAAACACCAACCCATTGACTAAAAGAACTACATGGTGAAGACATCATCACACCGAAGGGGTAGTCAGCAAAGTCACTAAGAAAAGTACTTATGAGAGTTAAACCAAGGGGGCTGGCCATGACCAATACAGGGGTAAACAACCCGCCAATCCAAATATCTATATTAATAAAACCCACTTTGGCTTGTACAATATTTTTTTTTGACCCCTTGCTCTAGGATTAGCCTCGTTGGAATGTTCCAGTAGCTCTGGTGCGTAACACAAAGTTTCATCATAAGAAAGATGCATAACACATAGTTTCGTCATAAGAAAGATGCATAACACATAGTTTCATCATAGGAAAGATGCATAACACAACATATGGCATGAAGTAACTGTTTTATATGCATGTCATCATCTAATCTACCATCAAGAACATTGCATAGATCAACCTTCTCTTGGGTGAAGTGAATGGTCAAAATCCGAGGCTAGTTAAAGTGAAGGATTGGTCATGGAAAACTTGAGTAACTCAAAGGAAAGTGGAAAACATGGGATTTCGTGACATTCATTAGTTAAGCTAACACTAGGGAAGCATGTGTCTCATATATGGATGATGTGCTAGAAGATCTCTTTGACTTTAGCAAGCCTCCCTTTTATTTCTCTTTTGCATTCTTTCTTTTATTTTCACATTTTCTTTTGTTTTTGGATTATTTTTCCCCTTTGCATTTTCTTTCTTTCTTTTTGCTCATTTCTCTTTTCTTATCCTTTAGCTGGTTAATGGCTGAAAGGTACCAGCCCTAGATTCCTTCTAGGCACTATTATGACATGGCCTTAGCTCTGTTGCCAGAAACCATCCATACGCTTGACGAAGTTGCCACAATAATGCTTGTTTAGAGAAAATAGACTTAATCTTTTAAGTCAAGTAGTAGCTACCCCTCCAACCACCAACCAATTTCAAGGATAGGGGAACTTCTTTCAAGTCTTAGGAGCACAGTTTTAGCAACTATGCCTACCTTAGCTCTCACCCATCCTGTAGGGATTTACAAGTAGGATGGGATATGGGGTCTGATGGCGGTAATCCTAGGTTCAAAGCCAAACATCTGGGGTAACTGACCAGAGTGAAGATTTTCCATAGATCCAACCCCGTTTCAAGTTTCAATGAGACTCAATTTAATGCCCAAACCCACATGTGCATGTAACTAATTTTTTTTGTTTTTTTTCTTATAAACAAGAAACACAATGAATCTTCTTCAAATACTGAAATAACAACACTAAATGCACACCATAAATTTGACACAATATTTTTTGGTCAAATGACCCTGGAAAAACCCTTGCGGGAAAACTAGCGAGATACAGATATTTTATTAGTTCTTGCTCACAGAAAATGATCTTTTATAGCAAATATATTTTAGCAATAAATGCCCAAATTTATCTTGTAACCCATGCCAAGGTACACCTCAAAATTAGTGCCAACATCCGCAAGATCTTGTGCACATATCATTACAACCAGCTCCTCGATTCCTGTGACCATCTCAGCTCTACGGTACTGTACGACCTGCTGTATGGTACTGTACTCCCTGCAATTAATTCTAGTTGCTTCGATTATTGTGCCAAGCTGCTGTCTCGATTACTGTGAGTTAGAATGTTGTACGGTTCTGTACGACCTGCTGTATGGTACTGTACTCCCTGCAATTAATTCTAGTTGCTTCGATTATTGTGCCAAGCTGCTGTCTCGATTACTGTGAGTTAGAATGTTGTACGGTTCTGTACGACCTGCTGTATGGTACTGTACTCCCTGCAATTAATTCTAGTTGCTTCGATTATTGTGCCAAGCTGCTGTCTCGATTACTGTGAGTTAGAATGTTGTACGGACTGCGATAACTTTGCTGCACATCCCTGCTTAACTGCTGCATGGATTCTGTAATAAATGCTGGAGCTTCCTTGGGATTTGTGCCACCAAAAGCTCCTTGGGATTTGCACCCTTTGCTGCAAATTTTCTTCACCTCTCTCTCTTTCTCCTCTTCTCTGAAGAATGAATAACGATAATGTTGCCTTTTTTCCTTAAGTTCTCTTTTTTGTTATCCCTCGTTATGATAATGACCTAACCCTAAGATCTAATGGCTAAGATCGAATCATAGCCATCAAGATCAATGGTTGTGTTTTAATTCTTCATTGACATAGCTTAGGGCACGTTAAGTTACTTTCTCATAAATATTAAATAAAAAGTCACTTTAACTTTATATCTCATAAAGTTTATAACTTAGGGTAATTGGACACTTTTCCTAGGCTAGGCACCAAGTTGAGGAAACCACTTGTCCGAGTTAGTTTTTCCAACAAACATAAGACTTCAAAAGATCAATTCTCCTCCTAGGCAATTAGCGCCATTCAGTAGGGATTTACAAGTAGAATGGCATAAGGATTTCAAAGAACTCTGTTGCACACATCAGAGCCGAGACACTAGGGTATAATATGGAGGCCATCCTTATAAAGAGGCCACAGAGGGGAAAGTCCTTGAGTCACTCTGTTAGATTTAGATCAATGGGTTTTTACAACAACAGGGGTGGAAAGAACAGAGGATGGTAAGTCCAAAAGATGGAACCAGGAGATAGGGTGTGATCCATGCAATACTCAAGAGGTCCTACCAGATAATGGTATGTGCATAAAACATAAACTATTTCCATATATTATGTGTTACCGTTCAAAATAGCAGGCTATGTTTGTAGCATTAGTTATAACCTTATGCAAAGGAATGACAATCACATGAGAGGCTTAGACTACTGTCATCTTTATCCACTTTCTCAACTTCTTCTGGAATTGGTGTTGTCCCAAGGGGAGAGCCCTTTAGTGTACCTGCCAATACAGTCATACAAATACCTCCAACTACCTTATAGCATAGATCAGTGCTTTCAATGGTGTCAAGAAAGGAAGAAAGTACACTGGATCTATCGAGGAGTTATTTTGATTAGGCAATTGTCCAATATGAGTATTGTAATGCAGGCAGCCAATTGACTGGTAAATCAAGTTAATGTTGATTTATATATCAATAAAATTATGAGTTGTTGTAAATAACCACTTAGTATAAAACCTGCCAATCATTGTAGGTTACCTACAGTTATGTAAAATCTAAAAAAAATCCAATGTTATCGCAACAATATGTTAGGTCAATATAAGTGATGAGTTAATCAAAACACTATAAAATCATTAAGCATTTGACCTCTGTCTAAAACCTATGAGTTCTGCACTTATCATTCAAATTTCAACAACCCATTTATTACAAACATGTGTCATAACAATACACCATTGCTTGCTTATTTTCCTCTGTAACTCAATCTACCATTTGCCAACAATATTTGCAATCAGTCCAAGAGAATCAATTCGTGGTGTGAACATGGTTTTCTATGCTTGACAAGCCAAGTATTAACACAGCCTCAAATCTGCCAATAAAATCAGTTTAAAGCTCTGTAGCGGACACATTAGATAACAATCCAAAATGCTTCAAAGAAACCTCATATAGACTTTGTTCAAAAGAAAGAGGAAAACACAGCTACAGCTCGAAGTCAAAAGCACCAGTCAATGCAGACTATTGGCTGCCCTAATAGTCAACAGCTGCAGCAGCAGGTGTATGGTTTAAAATTTAAATCAGCCCTAAGAAAGCTTTGAAAGCACCCAGAACAACTCGATTTAGTGGTAAAAGCCACCTCCTAAGTAGGCCGAGTCTATTTAGCCAACCAAATGTGAAAATCATGGAAAGCCCTAACAGACTTTGGCAGTTGCTGCAAATTCAGATTAGGTTTTGGCAGGTTAGATGATGATGCCCCTGAGGTTCTAGGGTGAAATGGCAAGGCGAATTTAGTTGTGGAGGCCAAAATTCAAAATTTCAAATATTTTTCAGTTTTCTAACTTTTACAACTTTTTAGGGATTTTCTGAGTTTTCTGATTTTTAGAGCCCTTTTTATGGATAAATTGCAGATCTAACCTAACCTTAAAATAACCATTCACATGCATTAACTTTACACATGTAACAAATCTTAGGGTTTTTTTTATGAAATTTACTTCAAAGTTCAAACCCTAGGCCACGAGGGATGGTGACCAGTCTCCCTCTTGGAATATTCAATATATCCCTAAGGCTCACTAGTTAGGGCTTCCAACAACAACCTCTAGGGTTTGTTGAAGGAGCCTACCTAGGGAAAAATTAAGAGATCCAAGGCCAAACAAGAGAACTCCTCCAAGAAGATGTTTTCTACTATGCAAAAGTTGGCAAAAGGTTGGTAAGGAGCCCTAATTCATAGAAAATTTAGCATTACAACCACCATTTAATCCACATAGAAGCATAAACTCACTAAACTTTAGTAATGGAGCAACGAAGAAAACCCTAGATCCTCCTTGTGCTTGTGTTCTTCCAACAATGCTAGCATCAATCTTGCATGTGCATGAAACCCTAGAAAATTGTCCAAAATTCACTTCAAGCCAAAGAATAAAGCATCCCAAGAGTTGTGCATCACTTTAGAGAGCCCAACTAGGGTAAAAAAGTAGCATAATAGTATTTGATTCCAAGTCTTGTGAGTTTATAATGAGTGAGATAGGTTATATTTATAGCCTTCTCACATGAATGTTTCAATTTTGAGCCTACATGTCCTTAAAATAAAATAATAATATTTTTTAGGGTAAATTCAAAATTACAAAGGAATTTTACCCCAAAAGTACAAAAATAATAAAAATATGCTAAAATAATCAGAAAAGGGCATCACTTGATGAAATAGTGAGCCAGAGGAGGTGTCATGCCCCATCTAATCCCAAAGAGCTGTGAAACCTTCAACACCGCCCTCCAAGACCTTGTAGGCTCATTGGTGTGCAATAACAACAAGAAGGGTGCACTGGTTTGGAGGCATCAGAGGAGGGGTCTCTGGAAGCTGGAAAAGGTCCAAGTGTGTGCCCGAAGGTGTGCTGGGAGGAGATAATAGTCCTGTACATAACACATTCACCTTTGCAAGTGAAATAACCAGGATGGGCATGTGCCTCAGTGGGTCACCCTCAAAAGCCCTAGGGCACTAACCCATGGGCATAAAGCCCTGCATGGTGGAGATGACCATCACACCAAAGGGGTAGTCAGCAATATGCCAGGTACTTCTGAGAGTGAAACCAAGGGGCAGGCCGAATCCAGGGGTAAACAACCCCAAAGCCAAATATCCATGCAATATATTCCACTTTGGCCTGTTTAATAAAAGATTTGGACCCCTTGCTCTAGCCTCAGCCTTGGTGGAACTCTATAGTAGCTCTGGAACGTAACACTATGCTATGCATAAATCCTACTGACCATGCTCATCAAACAAATACAAGTGTAAGATAGAATTTATAACCATCCATCACATTAGTTAATAAAAACGTATGTTGCACGGGAACTTGTCCCCCCCAAAATTTTCGGCATTTCCTGCGTTCCGAGGACTTTGGAACTCCTCGAAAACGTCCCCAATTCACCGGGGATTCCGTTGGGGACTTTGGGACTTATGGTTGTACCCTAAACGTACCTGTCAAAATTGGGGACTTCTCAAGAACGTCCCTCAACCAATCAGGGACTCGTGGACGTCCCTCAACTTACTCAATTAAAAAAAAAAAAAAAAAAACCTAACCTAAACCTCCCCCTATTCCTCTAACCTGCAACTGCCTCCCATTCTCTCTATTCTATCCTACGTTTCTAACCTACACTCCAACTCACTGCATCCGCATAACCCTATGGTTTACCCATCACTCCAACACTCTAGCACCTGCATAATCCTCTGCACTATGGTTCTACCCATCACTCTACGTGTCGCAACTTGCTAGGTCGGCTCCCGTCTATAGTCCCGTGCACGACTCCCCTATCTATGGTTCCCCTTCCTGCAATCCCACGTGCGTCCCTGTCAGCTTGAAGAGCACAGCTCGCGACCCCCTCTCGAATCTATGGCTCTTGGCACATGCTCAAAGTTTGAGTTTAGGGCTCAACACAGGCTCACACTCACAATGAGTTTTCTCCCTCTCAGCCACAACACGCTGCAAAGCACAGGTATTTCATATTTGATATCTTACATTTTATTTATTTTTATTTTTTTGGGTAAAAATCTCAGCACATGCTATTATAATTTTATAAAAATATAATTTAGTATTTACAAATGTCATTACAAATATATATTTATTTGTTATTTAAATTTCGAAATGATCATCTTTCATGTATACAATGTTGTAAATTTTTGTTATTGTTTTGACTTTCAAGTTTTAAGTTACTGTTTAATAGTTAACTTAGAAGTTAGATCTATTAAAAATTTTCAGTTTTAGATCTTAGGCATGTATCTTGAGTCTTTACTATTTCGTTTTGATAATTAGACANCCCGAGGCCAGTGCAACATAGATAAAAACTAAATGATCCATAAGATATCCTCTAGGCATGCATATGATACAGAAATTGAAATGGAAAGGATCCATCATAAGACAATATAGTATATACATGTGGCAACCAATACCCAAGCTCAAAAGTCTCATATGCATCACTGCTCTGCAACACTGCCCTGCTCAAATAAAACTGATCCAGCTTTTATCTGCGTTGCAAAAATGAGGGTATAGCACCCCATACATTTGGCGGTATAACAAGGTTAATGAAAGGTCAAAAGGCACATACCCATTCACCTCGTGACCAATCAATGCATATAAGTATACCAATCATCATTTTACCAATTACAGATTATTCTATATTTTCATATATACATTTGCAGAAATAATTGTCTTTCTGTAGTAAACAGTAACTGTTTACTACATTCAATCTATCTCTTCTTCTTGAGAATTGTCCAATTTTGACAATTACATGAATAACATCATACAGTAAAACTAATTTAGTTTCTTTCTGTTAACAAATCTCAAATATTGTGAATATATCATGGTTGCGGGAGGCAAATATTGGGCCTATCCACGTGTACTTGAAGATCAACTATTTACATCTTATTAGATAAGTGGTATGATTTACTTAATTAAATGACTGCATGAAGAATTAAGAAATCTTGGTTACTTTGTTTACATCATGCTTTGGTATAATTCATGGAGCATTTTTTATGGTGGTTGTGGTGTGCACAACTATTATTTCCTAGCTTATGGAGATAGTATTGTTTAACATTTAGTCCTTTTGGGTGTCAAACCTTTGAAGATTTTAATTTGTTGTGAACAGGGAATTTGACTACAATTATATACGAGGAAGATTGTGAATTTGCAGATCCGGCTGGGTCATTTAGAGGACTTAAACGATTTAAAAGAAATTGTTCCAATTTTGGTTCCTTGTTAGAAAAGTCAAATATGAAACTTATGGGTTGGGAAGATTTTGAGGTAACTATTTTTTGCGTGTTTTATAAAGCCTTTCTATTATGTCCAATGGGTAGCGATATTCTATTAGACCTTTTTAATTCAATCTGTTAAGTGTTTGGCAGCTTGGAGCTACTCTAACAAATAACAACTTTTATAAATTTGCATTTTGTTAATATGACCATGGGAAAGGTTTTCGGTTGAGTTGAGTTAGTTTGGGCATTTCCTTTCCCCTTGAATCTCTAAGAACACTTATTCATGGCAATAAATCGGATATTCCTACTATTTGCTATTCTGTTGTTGGATTGGTTTACATTTTTGGTGTAGGAAGTAAGTACTAGTATCTAAGGGAATAATATAGCACACATAATCACACATTTTTTCCTGATAAGTATGCTGCTTATGATCTTTTTATTTATATTAAAAGTATACCATAATAACAAAAGAAGGGTGACAAGATAGGTTTTCACCAAACTCATAAAAGTTGGAGAGTAAATGTCGTTCACTTAATTAGGTTGTGTGCGTGACACGTGGTATGTGTTACATGTAATAAATGTAATGTAGGATAGGAGGAATAAGAAAGTTCAAATGCTGTTTGTGGGATGTTTATATGTTTGTATTATTATGGAAAAATCCCGCTTATTCTTCCATTAATGCAAGCAAATAATTTTTCCTCTATGTTGGGATTTCGTTCTGGATTAACACTTTCGTTTCTATTCTTTTCCTGCTTTCATGGTGAAGTATGGCATAGTATTGTTACCATGGAAAGATGCAAAATCCAATTTTCATTTTCATAAATTTGTTTTGGTAGTACTGCACTGGAATGTGTATTTTGGTAGGATAGGTTTATCTTTTCTCACATATTTGGTGATTGTTGACCACCTAACCAACTAGGTGGGAAACCATGCACTGTGCACATGTACCATGTACCTTGAAGACGAGAAAGATGCACTTAACAACTCTTCTTCTTATCTTTTTTCTATGAAATTCCTGCACCCTTGCGGGGGATTTTGTAATGTTATGTCAGCATGAAGGTCTAGTTTTTGTATAACTTAGTTACCTAGGACTTTTTCATTAGGGAAGTCCTTTCATCGAGTGTTTTTTCCCTTGGATAATTAAAATTCATTTTTAGTGATTTTATTATCTGAGTTATTCACTCAAAAATTACTCCAAAGTGGTGAAAGGCATTCTAATGATCGAGTCCACAAGATGACTAAGGCCCAGGAATGTTCTATGTTACCATGCTAGACACTATCCAGAGTCTTGCGGAATTTCATTAAGTTTTACCTAGGTTTTTTAAATTTTTGGTGAGTAAAAATTGTCCCTTAGCATAAAAATGTTGTAATGGAAAGATGGTTAAGTGGCACCTAATGCCCATGAATAGGGGTATGGGTACTCAAAATCATTGGCATGAGTCCCCCTACACTCCTGGGAAAAGTTTGAAGTCATTCAGATAGATCTTGCCAAGGTTTTGGACACATTTGTCTAAGTTAGTCAAGGAAATCAGGAAAATTGACAAATAATTAGCTAGCCAAATTTTGGAAAAGTGCCTAAATTCACTTAGAAGGCGAAAAAATTGTTTCCTAATGTCATGTTATGTTCCTAAGTTAACATTAGAGGCAAAAAGGCCCCCCCCATGCAAGTGTATCACAAGTTTGAAGTTGCTTCCCTAGGGGGGGTGCCCTCCCTCTTCATGGAAATTGAGAAAATTAAAATAAGCCAAAGTAAGGGGTCCCACTTTGGTGGTCCCCCCCCCTTTGGACCTAGAACGGAGATTAAAAATATTAGAGGGGTGTTTCCCTGTCATTTCTATTTGATTTCTCATCCTAGGAGGTGCCCCCAAGAGAAGTGCGCCCCCCTCTTTGAGCTCCCACTCTCTCATTTTGACAAGTGGCTTGCATGCACTTGGGCTCTCTCCTCCCTCATTTCCTATTTAAGGAGGCTTCCCCTCCTCATTTGAAGGACACAATTTTGGATCCTCTTCCTCACGCTCTTCTTGCTTGCTCTCATGCTCTCCCATTTTTGGGCCATTGTAATTTTCAGCCATTTTACTTAGTTAATTGAAATCTTTGGAGGAATCTTGTGTTCCATTGTGTTCTTGGATGATTTGTTTCCATGCTCAAGTAGCTACTCAAGTTTGCTCACACCTTGCAAGTGATTCGGCTTTGCAATCCTTGCGAAATCGTGCTGGCTTGTATTGTATTTTCTTTTATTTTCATATTGCCCACACCTTGCATGTGAGTTGGCTTTGCCACCCTTGCAATATCGTGTTGTCTTGTATTGTTCATAATTGTTAATGATTTGTTTTGTTTAGAGTGAAATAAACCTTGCCTCGCTTTGGCCCCTTGTTCACTCCCCTTGTCGGTTCGTTCGATCCTGGGTGACAAGAAAGGGCAAGAGATTGAATTGGCTAGATTAATAGGAACTTTAACCATTTATTGCAATTTTGAGAAAATAAGGATTCGTTGTGGAGCTAGAGGGGTAGAGTCCGTTGGGAGCCTCATGGCACTTAGTGTCCTCCTGTTGAGCACCCCGCTTGTCCTTGGGAATGGCTTGTGGAGCTAGGAGGGAGTCTTTTACTCTTTTGTTGAGCACCCAACAGTTTCTCTCAATTGAGGGATAAGGGTTAGAGGTAGACACACTAGTTAGCTTTACTTTTCTTGTACAAACATTAATCCCCTAAGTTAAAGAAATACCATAAAATAAACTAAAATCTACAGGACCACTCGCAAAACATCGCAACCTTTTATTTTATTTACTTTCATAGTCCTCTTTATTATTTGGTTCAATCTCTTACAAGCATATTTCATACATGTTGGTCCATTTCCTTAAAGTATTTTACATGTGTTAAATGCGATTATTTGATTATTGTGGTGAGTAAATGGTTTAGTGTAATTTCTATATTTTGGGCAAATTTTATTGTATCTTATTATAAGTTTGTGACTTGACTGGCCCGAACTAAGTAGGCATTGGTTATATTTCTCTTGCAATTGTATTTGGTGCATGTACAAAGAAGGATTTGCTTGTCATTATATTATTGCACACTTGCACGGTTGCTTGCCATTTAACTAGTGGAACATTAATAATTTATAGCTCCTAATTAAACTCTACAAAGAAACTTAGTAAGTAGGGACTACCCCCTTGACCTTTTGGAAGTTGGGATCTAAACGGAGTCAAGAATCGAGGTGACATTGGGTTCTAAACTCATTGTTTCCCTCAATAACACACCAAACGGTTGGGAGACTTATCTGTGGTAAGGTGTGTTTAAGGTGACAACATTTTTGGCGCCGTTGCCGGGGACAAGTCTTTTTGTTCCCGGAGTACGAATTTTTCTTTCCTTTTTGTTTGATGAATGTTTAGAGTAGATTTAAAAATTTTCATCTGGCGACTCCATTGAAGGGATAAAACCTTGTTTCTCATAAAATTGTTGATATTGATTGTGTGTAGATGAGCCCATTGTTTGATAGATCCAATTCAGTACGAAATGCATGATTAATTTAGATATGTTCTATTGATAACCATTATGGATGTTGAAGAATCCAGAGCTGAAATTGAAAATGCATCTGATTGACTTCTCGGGCGTCCCAGGATTTCCCAACCATGAGCCATTTTTCTCACATGAGGGAAGTGTTCCGCTTCCAATCTTTGTTGGGAATGGTGATTTAGCTGTTTGTCACATCATATATTTTCTTTCATTATGGAAAATGATATCAACATACTTCATTAAGATAATAAGAAGCGGGTATTTCTTAGTACAATAAGGAAGGATGCTTGGATGTGGTATTATGGTCTTCCTGATAAAAGAATTACATCCCTTAAAAATTTCTTGGATATTTTTTTTAACAGGTGGCATGATGGCGAAGAAGATATGATAACTGCTTTAGAGAAGAGATTTAACCAACTAAAAGAGTTGAGAGAACAAATTGAACAACACCTCCATGATGATCTCACTGAAGAAGTTTATCAAAATTCAGGCATCGTTGAAGATCCTCCGCATGTTTTCATAACAGAAAACAATGAAGATTGGGGATTCTTCCATGATTATTTCAGTGATGATGATCACATTAATACCCCAGATCAACCTCATGAAGAAACCATTACAGAAGCTTGTAATGAAACTTATGGTGAAATCTGTTATGTACAAGATGGTACTCCTTCCCATTCTCTGTATAATGATGATAGTTTGGAAGGTTTACTGCCTTGTGACCTTTTTTCTCAAGAAGAGGATTGCGATCAAGAGGAGGACAAGTATAGCTTGGAACATGACTCCCTTATTTCTGACAAAGTATTTGATGAGGATTCTTGGACATTCATGGAAAATCCAATCTATGACATGACTAAGGAGGAATATAATGAACTAGAGTCTTTTGAATGTTTTATTGATAATGTCGTCCATGTCATGTTTGAAAAAGGGAGTATTGAGTCTCTTGATAGTTTTATTGAAGATCCTATCTATGAGGTTTTAAGAGAAGATAACATGGATCTTGAGATGTTGGAAAATATTTGTATGGAAGAAGAGCGTGTAGTTTGTCCATATGCTTAGTTTGAGCCATCTATCAGTAACACTAATGAAGACATAGAGAAGCGGTGTAGTGAAGAGTTAGATGGGATGCTATTAATTGAAGATCTATCTCAACCATTGTCTTCACGTGTTGAAGTTCCTTATAATTAGGAGCACTTGGGGGATAACACATAGAGTTATTGACAGATAATCCCTTTGGAACAATATGATGAAGGTGTTGTTCTACCTCATCATGCATATGTGTATATTATTCCTATCCAATATTGGATAGAGGAAGCCTACGAGAAAGCCTGTCAGTTTGGAAAGCAGTTTGATGACATTATTCATGACTGTGATTCTCCATCCAACCCACCCATTCTGGATCGTCACACAGGTTTGCATTTCCTAATAAATGTGTCCTTGCTTTGGCTGGTAACCAAAGAGAAGATAAGAAACTTTAAGGTTGACAAAATGCTTAGGTGGTTGCATTAGGTATTTGATTTTACCTAAGATGTTTACTTTATCATGCTTAGAGTAGGAAAATAAGCTCCTTGAAGTGAGCAACTACTTTATGCATTTCCTTTTAGTACTTAGGAATAATCCTCCCTTTCATTAATTAGTTTTCATTTGTTTGAATAAAGCAGCTTATGGTTCATTGACTTTTTTCATAAAACTTGTGCTACAAGGTTTTCTTGTCAAGTTGAGATGTTTTTACAGATTATAAGAACTAGAGATATTGGAGTTCTCGTATCCTCTCCTAGACTGAAGACCAGATCTAGCACACGTCCCATAGTTGGAGCCAGAATGTTGACCACCTAACCAACCAGGCAGAAAACTATGTACCATGTACCTTGAAGACGAGAAAGATGCACTTAACAAAAAAATTTCAAGCGAGGCAGCTCTTCTTCTTATCTTTTTTCCATGAAATTCCCGCACCCCTACAGGGGATTTTGTAATGATATGTCAACATGAAGGTCTAGTTTTTGTATAGCTTAGTTACCTAGGACTTTTTCATTAGGGATTCCTTTCATCGAGTGTTTTTTTCCCTTCGATAATTAAAATTCCTTTTTAGCGATTTTGATTATCTGAGTTTTTCACTCAAAAATACCTCCAAAGTGGTGAAAGGCGTTCTAATGATCGAGTCCACAGGGTGACTAAGGCCCAGGAATGTTCTATGTTACAATTCTAGACACTATCCAGAGTCTTGCGGAATTTCATTAAGTTTTTCCTAGGTTTTTTTAATTTTTGGTGATTAAAAATTGTCCCTCATCATAAAAATGTTGTAATGGAATGAGGGATAAGTCGCAACTAATGCCCATGAATAGGGGTATGGGTACTCAAAATCATTGGCATGAGTCCCCCTACAGTCTTGGGCAAAGTTTGAAGTGATTTAGACAGTTCTAGCTAAAGTTTTGGACACATTTGTCTAAGTCAGTCAAGGAAATCAAGAAAATTGACAAACAATTAGCAAGCCAAATTTTGGAATAGTGCCTAAAGTCACTTAGAAGGTGAAAAAATTGTTTTCTAATGTCATGTTATGTTCCTAAGGTGACATTAGAGGCAAAAAAGGCCCCCCCATGCAAGTGTATCACAAGTTTGAAGCTGCCTCCCTACGGGGGGCGCCCTCCTCATTTGGGGAACACAATTTTTGATGCTCTTGCTCACTCTCTTCTTGCTTGTTCTCATTCTCTCCCATTTTTGGGTCATTGTAATTTTCAGCCATTTGACTTAGTTAATTGAAATCTTTGGAGGAATCTTGCGTCCCATTGTGTTCTTGGATGATTTGCTTCCATGCTCAAGTAGCTACTCAAGTTTGGGAAGCAAAGGAAACAACCTTTTTTGCTTTGGTAAGGCTTATGGTAATTTATTTGCCATAGATTATGTGAGTTTTTGTTTTTGTAGTAAGGAATTTCATATATTTTCTTGGTTGAAGTTTATGATTTCTTGACTCATTATATGACTCTCACCCTCTTTTAGTTGTGTAGAAAAGATCTTACAATTTGAAGGTTATTTGGATTGAAAAGTGGGATTCCTCGGTTGGATGCCCCATTTTTCAAATCTTGAAGAGCCAAGGGAGAAATTTGTCCTTCTCATATATAAATTTATGAATATTGGTTTTAGTTTATTGGATGTTTTAAAGCTGATTTAGCTTCTCATATACTCAAGTTTATTTGGAGTTATTTACTTGGCAATTTTGTAGAAATTTTTCACTAACATTCGAACTCCCCCAAAGTGATTTTGGGAATTTTTTTATAATTTTCTGTTTGTTGGTTTTTTGCAGGTTGGTGATAAAACAAGGAGAAAATCTGCCAAATTTCAGCTGTTGAAGGGTTCAAAGGCCACCATAAAGGAAGGGTTTCTAGGCCATCACCAAGAAGGGGTGAAAATATTCTTTTTCTACCTCTTTGCTCTCTTTCTTTTTCTTTGAAATTTCACTCATTGTAACAAGTCCAAGAGAGTCTCTTGGACTTGTTTTCTTTTGCATTTCAAGTTCATTTGTTTGTCATCCCTAGCCAACCCGACCCCCCCTCTTCTTGACTTTGCAGCATCCTACCATTTACGTGGGTTTTACCCATCGAAAACCCGAAGGAAAACAAGGAGACGACGGAGCCTTCAAAAACCCCCACCTCGGACTTCAACGACAAAGGACAATTTAGATACCTCAAGCAATGCCAGGATAACCCAGATTCTTACAGCCCTACGAACATTGCATTAGAATCAGATTTCGTGTTCTGGACGTCCCAAGTTAAACAAGTACTAAGGAAATTGGAATCCCTCGAAGCAGAAAATAATAGACTCCGGTCAATGGTAAGCTCCCTCGCTCCTAGAGTTTCAGAAGTAGAAGGTGACAACTTATCCCTCAAGATGATGATTCACAAGAGCAAAGAGGAGGAATCCTCTCACCCCCAAATGAGGCACTACACGCAGAAATTAGGGACCTCAAGACCAAGCAAGAGGAAATCAGGTCCCAACAAGCCTCTTTCAAACAGGAAACAAAGTCGCACATTAACTCATGGGCACAGGTAGTTCGAGGGAAAGAGAAAAACACCCCCCCTCTCACAGCAGTGGAGGAGGTCCTGCAAGCCAAGCTAGTTGAAGAACAGACCAGACACGGAAGGGAATTGAATCTGAAAGTAAGAGGTCTTCCTCTACCCCTTCCGTCTTCAGACCCTATGGAGGTAGCAGTCGGGTTCTTGCGCGACACCCTTGGCATACCGGATATAACTTTGGGCAGAGTTTGGGTGGGCCACGACTCCACCCTCTTTATTAGATTCTGAAATGCAACAGAGAGGCGTTGTGCCCTTAGTGCTAAACGCAAATTGTGCTCACTTCCCAACAAGATATTCCTTGACGAGGACCTCACCAAAACACAGGTTGCAGAGCTTAAACAGTCTAGGGAACACGTTGCGACAACAAGACAAGCAGGAAAATGGGCGGTTATTAGGAATCTTCGGGTAGTTATTCGAGACTCCTTCCCCCCAGGATAGACGCCTCGAATAGGAAGCTCCAAATGACGGGCCCGACTAGAGAGACATCAGGGAACAGTCATCACTGCCCGCCGCTGGAATGGAAATGGGTCCTTCTGGTCATCACTAGGTCTTTTGTATGACGCACTCGCATCGACTGATATCCTCCTCGTGACTGAGACTCATGCGAGCCTTGTGCGGTCTCTGCCAGACATCACAGGTTACCACTGGTTCTTATTCTGCAGACAGGAAACAATGAGTTCTAGTAGAGCCAAGGGATCAGGAGGAGTTGCTTGCCTGGTCAGAGACTCTCCGGAATAGGGTCTCATTGTTGGCCGCCGACGAGCACACCAGATTCACGTGGATTCGGATCAACACTAGGATCTCCCCCCTAAGATACGTCTTCTTCGCAGTTTGTTACTTTCCACCCGTGTCCTCACCCTTTGCCATCCAGAATGGAGTGGACGAGGACCCCTTTATGGACTTGTATAAGGGCATCACCCAGTACTCTGCTGACGGGGAGGTCATACTTATGGGGGATTTTAATGTTCGCACTAAAGACCTCCAGATTCCTCTCCACAATCGATCCGAAGATGTGTTTTGTACCGAAGGGATCGACCTGGTCTCAGTAGGTCTTCACTGGACGTCAAAAGATGCCCTGGGGCCCACTACAACATATGACAAACATATCTTGCAGTTAAGGGAGTCCCGCGAGTTGCTCATCCTGAACGGTCTTCCATGCTTCCCGGACTCTCACTTTTTCACATGCCGGCGACACGGAGGTGGGGCCAGTGTGGTGGACTATGCTCTAGCCAGTTAGAACTTGCTCCCTTTCATTCGAGACCTCTTCATTTCTCCCATCCCCCTAGCCGACCACGCACTTCTTTCTCTTTCCCTCCAGTTTGACCCTCCTCCAAACCCTCCCTCCCCGTAGAGCCCCCCCTCCCTACCTTGGACCACCTTTTGCTTTGACGAAGGCGACTTTGACATCTTCTTATCTGCTTTCTGCCATACTCTTCCCCCTGAAGCCCTTTTCTCCTCACTCGACTCGGCATCTGCCAAGTACCAATGCCTCTCATCTGTAATCTGGGAGGCTGCACTTAATTCCTTCCCCCACTCCACTCGTACCACCTCTACCACCCCTCTTGTCCCATGAACAAGTGGTACGACGAAGATTGCAAAAACCTCCACCGAGAACTCTGTTATGCCTTCCTCCACTCCCGTTCTACTTATCCTGACATTAAAAGGTCTTACCGTCGTCTCCTTCGTCGCAAGAAACAACATTTTGTCTCTCAGAGAAGACAGGAACTATCAACTCTCCTTGCCCATTCCCCTAAGCATTTATGGTGTTCCATCCTCTCCTGACGTTCCCCTCTCCCATCCGATCTCGACCCTGCTTCCATGTTTTCCCACGCCTCCAATCTTTATGACATTCTCGGCCAGGCTAACATTCATGTTGATTCCCCTCCTTCCTCCTGCTACCTCTTCACTATCGACGATGTCACGGAGGCTATCCGGGGGATGGGCAACAGTAAATCAGCAGACGAGGAAGGCTACCAAGCAGAGTTCTTCAAGCATGGTCTTCGGGTTCTGGCTAGCTACTTGGCTGATCTCTTCAATCATGTGGTGCATGAAGGATTTCCTCCAGTTTGGTCTCATCATATCATTTATCTAATTCACAAATTAGGTTCCACTTATGATCCCAACAACTACAGAACGATCATGGTAGGCCACACATTCTCAAAGTTATATGCCACTGTTCTCCATATGAATCTTTCCAGCGATCTTGAGTAGAGAAATCTTAGAGTCCGAGGTCAAGCAGGGTTCAAACCAACACATCAAACTATCGACCACAGTTTTACCCTTTGGGCCGTGATTGAGGAGGCACACCGTCGCTCCTCGAAAGTTTACTGCTGCTTCGTAGAATTCTCAAAAGTCTTCGACTCAGTTCCGAGAGAAGATTTATCGCAGTGGCTAAGAGACATCGACATCTCGACAATCTTGCTGACAGCTATTATGCGCCTCTATGAGTTTGTCCGTGGCCGCCTTCGCACAGCTCAAGGTTTGTCTGATTTCATCCGTAGCACCATTGGGGTGAAACAAGGTTGCCCTCTTTCTCCCACCCTGTTCGGAATCTATATTGATGAGTTGGAGGCCTTTCTCCACGAGCATATCCAGGAAGCAGATGGGTGCCTACTCCACCATGTCTTGATCTCTATCCTACTTTTCACTGACGATATAGTACTCTTATCTTCCTCCTCGGAAGGTTTGCAGAGACTGCTTGATGCCTTAGCACTGTTTTGCGACCTCCGAAAGCTGACAGTGAACTTGAGCAAAACAAAGTTTATGTTCTTCAATGGGGTAAAGACAACCTCGGACTTCCGCTTCCTATTCAAGGGGGAGGAAATCGAGATCACCAATACTTACACTTACCTGGGAGTGCAGTTTTCTGGTCCCCGCTTCAGCGTACGACCAGCTCTCCAACCTCAAATCAACAAGGGATACGGGTCTTTTGTCCTTCTTGAGAGACAGTGTTTTCGCCACCACTTCCAGGATATCTCATCCAAGATGAACTTGCTAGATACCTTGATTCGTCCCACTGTTATATATGGATAAGAAATTTGGGGACCATCTCTACTTGAGTCAGATTGGGCCTCAGCTGAGAGAGTCCAAATCCTTCTCCTTCGGCGTATCATCAGATGTAAGCAGACAGTTCCACAGGACATCATCCTTGCTGAGTTTGGGGCCCAGCCCTTTCGACTTGAGACGGTCTTCAGATTGGTTTCCTTTTTGCATCGGATCCGGGGGTTAGCCGACTCGTCAAAAGGTCGGGACATGTACCCTTATCTAGCCTATTGCTCTGCTGAGACCATTTCCCACGCTACACATTCAAGTAGAACCAAATGTTGGCTCACGGGAGTTTCGAGTCTTCTTACATTAGTGGGGATTCAGTTAGATCGTCTCCCCCCGTTTCGGTACTCCTTGGATGCCCCCGGTCAGCTTCTACCTACCTGACAGGAGTTGAACAAGATCATCAGAGGGGATGTTTACAAGCAATACGTCCAGGTTACTTGGGTCAATCCTCTGGGAGGATTATGCCCAAAGATGGCCTTTTATGCTGAACACTTTTTGGAGATCAGAGATTGGTTCATTATCCGACCCCAGTACACGTATCACCATTGGATGCATTCCCTTCAGATCCCTCTCGGACAACTCAGAGTAGGATCCCATGGAATTCGGGTAGAGACCAACCACCAGATTGATAGATCGAATAGTATCTGTCAGCTATGTCATCTATAGGAAGTGGAAACCGAGTCACACTTCATCTTCGAATGTCCTATATACTACGAGATTAGAGGAAG
Source organism: Pseudotsuga menziesii (assembly GCA_001517045.1). Taxonomy (NCBI): domain Eukaryota; kingdom Viridiplantae; phylum Streptophyta; class Pinopsida; order Pinales; family Pinaceae; genus Pseudotsuga; species Pseudotsuga menziesii. The sequence continues at coordinate 409,557 of LPNX010764468.1, forward strand.
CTTCCACTGCGTGTTTAGGGGGCCTCAAACTCTAGCTGCCTTCTTCAGATACATCGACCAGAGATGTTTAGCACTTTATATTCAGGAGGCTCTCAAGCTCCGAGCGTAGGTTCTCCAGCCCCCCACCAGACCAGATACCACAGAGAGCATCACGATGTTCTTCAGCATACTACCTTATTCCAGGGGCACCAAAAGATCTACCGACCTAGATACCGATCCAGTTCCCAAATCAGTAAAGATTAATGGTTGTCGACCTACGAGATCTCAGCGGTAGCTTCTAACCAGACCTCCCTTCGAGAGGTGCACAAGGCCCTCCAGACCTCATCGACATCACTCCAGAGGGTGCCCCACGTCCACCAGCTCCTCTTCGGGCTAGGAGACACTTTTGCACTTCTCCCAGTTTTCCGCCTTCAGCCTCGGATGTTAGGAGAACTAGACCTTCCTTGGTCGTTTTGGATCTCGGACCCTGTGCAGGGTTACGATGTTGAAACTGGGGCAAGAACTCTCACATGCTTCAGCCCAGCTCGCTTTGTATACTTTTACATCTTTTCTATCTTACTTCTTGTATTGTATTTCCTTTTAAGGGAGATCCTTTGGTCCTCCCACATGCACGAGCATCATTGTAACCAACAGTCCCGTTGACCTACTTTGTGGTCATTAGTGGACATAAATAAAATTATCTTATCTTATCTGATCTTATTATCGTCCATTGCTTGCAACGGAAGTTGGGCTTGCCCATCCTTGCATAAGCAATTGTTGATTGGCTTGGGGTTAGTTTAGTTTGTATTTTTTTAAATTTTTTATTTGCTCACACCTTGCAAGTAATTCGAATTTGCCATCTTTGCAAAATTGTGTTGGCTTGTATTGTATTTTCTTTTATTTTCATATTTCCCACACCTTGCATGTGAGTTGGTTTCGCCACCCTTGCAATATCGTTCTGGCTTGTATTGTTCATAATTGTTAATTATTTGTTTTGTTTAGAGTGAAATAAACTTTGCCTCGCTTTGGCCTCATATTCACTCCCTTTGCTGGTGGGTACGATCCTGGGTGACAAGAAAGGGTGAGAGATCAAATTGGCTAGATTATTAGGCACGTTAACCATTTATTGCAATATTGAGAAAATAAGGATTCGTTGTGGAGCTAGAGGGGTGTTACCTACTAAGTCATACTTAGTTGGTGGTATCAAGCAAGCCGACAAAGACGAACAAACATCATTGTCATTCTTCAAAGTTAAGAAGTCAGCTAGGCTTCTTCTGCGAATTTTTTTTGTAACACATGTCCATACCCCCTTGGGGAAATTGTAAAAAATGTGCTAGCATGATCATTTTTTATAAAAGGATCGGCTTCCTAGATTTAAGCATCAAGCCGACTAGCCCAGAGTGTTTTTTCCCTCAGTAATTATTGGTTGTTGAACAAACGATTAATAATCTCTAAGTTTTTCACTCACACCTCCAAAGTTGGGGTAGTTGTCTTCGTGGTTAGGCCTTAGGAGGTTATTAGAGCCTCTGTTTCAGTATTTTTAAACATGCTAGGCATTTGAATTGAGTCGTATGGACACGTGCTAGGTCCCCCTAGAGTTTCGTTTGTTTTTGAGAAAATAAGTTTTTCCCGCAAAATTAGGCCATTTTTAATGGTTTAATTATAAAACTTCAAAATGTAATAATTGATGAGTTTGGAGCCCGTTTTTGGCGCGGGGATGCTCATTTTCCCACCCAGAGCGTCCTCTTTATCCTAAAGGCCACGTTTCCTATGTTTCAGGCAGCTAAAACATCTCGGAAGGCATTATTTAGCTAAAGGAGCATCAAAATGACATTTTAATGCTAAAGTGCATCAAATTGGCACAAAAGGACAAGGTTGAAAAGGAAAAAAATTAAAAGATTAAAGTATGGGGTGACATGGCATGGATCCCCCATAAGCATGTGCCCCTCTTTAGCATGTAAAGGAACCCAACTTTGGTTAAAGATTTGAGAAGTGAGTGTTTAAATAAAAGGGTGATGTCAACTCCATGTGAGGATGCGCTAGCTCCATTAAAGCTTGCTATAGCATGAAGTGTGGACCCCTCACCCATGTTGGGTGTTAAAACCTTGGTTATATTTTAAATTGTGATATATCATATGATTTGATTTTTAAGAGGAGCGAATGGTTGGTGATAAAACTCACACGTGAGAAATAAAGAGATGCCAATCCCATGGATTCACGCGTGATGGACTAGTGAGTGAGTTGGTGTGTGGTGGATCTTGATGGATGGGTTGGTAGAGTTAGGTGAGTGAGGTATCATCCTCCTCTCTAGTTCTACTCCCCGTCCACTACATTTCAACTTAGTTAGACTCCAGTGAACTAAACTACCTCTTCCAGTGTTAGATGCACCCACTTCGCCCTGCTCTGGTTATAAATAAAGCACAACCCTCTCATTCCAAACTAGTTAGAGTTCTTTGAGAAAGACTTGCTATTGTTGTAATACTGTATTGATCATTCATTGTTGGAATAAAAAACTTTGGAGGCTAAATTGTGTAGTGCTTTCATGTGTAGAGTACCATTATGATGCTGCTATTGAGGTGATCTGCTATTTTTTCAATTTTTTGCTCTCAATTTTTGTCTGGCCTGAATGATTCTTTGAATCATAGGAATAGATCATTGTAACTAAGATTACTTACTTCTATTTTTTTATATATGCTTAGGGAGTTAAGATTTACATGTTAAATAAGATTATTTTCCATGTTATGTTATCTCTTTGCATGTGTATATCCAGATCTCATAAGGTTGTGTGCAAGATTGTTTTTCTATCTTTCAGGTTGCTAGGATTGGAAGAGATATGGATCTAGTTTGACTCCACTGGATTTCCAACGAAATTGTGAAGATATTGCCCCTCTGCACTCCACTAACAAGTTTCCTTGACAGATCTTTCCAGCAACAAGAACTCTCTCTCCTCTTCCTCCTTCGAATTAAAGTTTCTCAATTTGGTTACCTTTATGATCTTATTGTTTAAATCTATTTAATTGCAAAGTAAAATCATTCATAGATCTAATCAATAGGATCTTGTTAGATTAGATCTCAGTTATCGCATATAAATTTCCATTTCTTCAGTTAAAGAGATCTAACTTAGATTACCTTTTTACAAGTATCACAAGGAAAATATTTATCTTGTTGAGGGTAGTCTTGTTTCAAGGATTAAAAAGATAAATTTGGCATCTAAGTGCAGATCGTATTGGCTGCCCAAAAGGCAAGCCAAGATCCCAAGGAAAGCTTGGTCACTTTCTTGCATTTTTATAGAATTTTAACTTAGGATTTTTTTTTTAGAAATTTTTTAGGATGTTCAAAGGCACTCTTAAAGTGTTTTTGAGCATGTTTTGGGTCTAATAACTCGCTGGTTATTAGCAGGTCCGTGAAAAAAGAGGAGGTGCTACCCAATTTTGGAGTTTTAAGCCATTCAAGGCTTCCCGGAGCTCCCCTTTCCAAAATTTGTCAATTTTTTACCTGTTGTAAGCCTTTGGATCCTAGATAACAGGGAGCAAAGAGAATTCTTTTTTAGGCATTGTAACCGAGCTCAATAAAGTTTTCGAGTAGGCTTTTCAAAGCCCACTCCCCATCCCCCCAGGAGGGATTTGCGTCGGTGTCAATTTTCATGATTTTTTTGTTGTGGTTTAGTTTTATTGCGTAGGCCAGTATACTTTGATAGTTTTTTGTATTTTGTTACATCATTCACATTTATTTTTAAAGTAATACGAATACTAATCCCACGACTTCCCTAGTTACCCGAAAGGGGAAAGAGAAGCGTGGTAGGACTAATTAGAATTTTTTTGCTCATTTTATTGTTCATTACTTTTTCGCACAATTTACACCCCTTGCTCTCTCGATTAGGGATTTTAGCTTGAAAGAGATTCTTGGGGATCTAATAAACAAGCAAACACTACAATTTTAAAATCCTTAAAATTTACCAAGGCTCCGTTGTGTATGCTCTGCACTGCTATGGTTCAACCGATCAGTTGGCTGCATCAAAAGCAATATGGGTGACTAGTTTAATGAGTTTCACATTTCAATTAACCTCCCAAGGCGAAAATCCAACGCCTCGATTTGATCAGTTGTAGGGAAAGTTCACAAAGGAAGTGGGAACAACTGGGTAGTGACCTCGAGACACTGTCAGGCTACACTCTTGTTGGTGTAGTGTTGGACACTTCTTAGAGACTCCAACCCGGCCCACATATTCCTCTTGTGGAACCGCATTGGATAAGGGTTTTGGACATACTCCTCGTACTTTCAGGTATATTTGGTGTTCCCTTCCCCCTAATTTAATTCACTCATCTTCCATATTAATCTAAAACTGACCAAGAGCATTTGCAACACATCCTAGCAATACAACAACATTATCTTATTTCAGACTCAATTTTTGTCACTGGTATTATCATCATACAATCATTTGCTTCTATGTGCTTTATATATCATGTGTTAAGTGATTCTATATGCTGATATGTCTAATATCATTGCAAATATCTTGTTCCATAATTTTTTTTTCATCAAACTCCTAAGTAACTTAATCATCATCACACTAAGCCTTAATAACCTTAGAAATTAATAGGGTCTACCCCCCTTGGCTTCGATTAGGAGTAGGCCTAAATGGAGGAGTCCAGAACAAGGTGACAACCTTGACTTGAGAGTTGGCCCCAAGGACACACGAGTGGCTTGAAGATTTCTGCCACGTTCCCCCCAGGTGTGTGAAAGGCGACAACAAGGGGTAGAGGCTGTTGGGAACCTCGTGGAACTTAGTGTCCTCCTGTTGAGCACCTTGCTTGTGCTTGGGACTGACTTGTGGAGCTAGGAGAGAACCTTGTGCTCTCTTGTTGAGCACCCAACAATTTCTCTCAATTGAGGGATAAGGGTTAGAGGTAGACACACTAGTTAGCTTTACTTTTCTTGTACAAACATTAATCCCCTAAGTTGAAGAGAGACCATAAAATAAACTAAAATCTACAGGACCACTCGCAAAACATCGCAACCTTTTATTTTATTTACTTTCATAGTCCTCTTTATTATTTGGTTCAATATCTTACAAACATATTTTATACATATTGGTCCATTTGCTTAAAGTATTTTACATGTGTTAAATGCGGTTATTTGATTATTGTGGTGAGTGAATGGTTTAGTGTAATTTGTATATTTTGGGCAAATTTTATTATATCTTATTTTAAGTTTGTGACTCCACTGGCACAAACTAAGTAGGCACTGGATATCTTTCTCTTGCAATTGTATTTGGTGCATGCACAAAGAAGGATCTGCTTGTCATTATATTATTTCACACTTGCATGGTTGCTTGCCATTTAACTAGTGGAACATTAATAATTTACAGCTCCTAATTAAACTCTACAAAGAAACTTAGTAAATAGGCAACTTAGTAAATAGGGACTATCCCCCTTGAACTTTTGGGAGTTGGGGTCTAAACGGAGGGGTTAGGAATCAAGGTGACATTGGGTTCTAAACTCATAGTTTCCCTCAAGAACACAGCAAACGGTTGGGAGGCTTATCTGTGGTAAGGTGTGTTTTAGGCGAAAATAGTGACAATTGCACATGTAGTAGAGCTTCACCTATGAATCTCTTACCTGCATATTTTCATGCATATTTGTTCATTTAGGGTGCATGTCACTTTCCCCAAGGAAAAGGTTATATATTTGATACATCATGAGCCCCTTGACACATTCCACTAGCATGGTCATCCATATGAGGAAGAGCACCCATCATCTAGGGATTTATTGTGTAGTTTATTATTAATTAAGGAGCATTCAAAGGAGCATCATGGTTGTGGAGGCGACATGTGGCATAACATTGCTTGTTTCAAGGTCAAAGGGTCATTATTAACAGGTTCCAAATTGGAGGAATACAAGTTATATTTTATAAAGGACATTGTAGATCTTGGGTGGTTATAACAACCGTTACTCACTGTTGGTATTGATATCACTAAAACTCACACCTTAGAGATGAAGTCCTAAAGCTCAAGGTACAGTTTTGGAGAAGCTAAGAGGGGCTATTAAGTTGTACCAGTACTAGCTTACTTTTAGATATCTGCCTAGGGAGGGGGGTTGTTTTTCTTCTTCAGGGCTATGATGGGGTTTTATCTGCATTTTTTTAGGAATGGTTATGGTCAAAACCCTTTTTTTGTCATTATGAGTATATGGCTTAATGGCATTGTTGATTGCCTCATTTTAGGGCTTGTAGCCCTGAGGTTGGTGTTCGGGGCTCCTAGGGGTAAGTCACTTGGTCACATGACCCCTTGTTTGATTTCCACACAGGTGACAATGTTCCACCCAGAGCCACTTGCCTCCTCTTCTGGTCACCCTAGGCGTCCCTCTTGGCCTCCTTTTAGCACAACGCCCCTTCTTTGGGAGCCTGCACCATGATGAGGTCATCCTTGATGCCTAGGCCTTCAAGCTTGATTGAGGGGGGACGTTGAGTTTTTTTTTCTAGCATATTTGGGGTTAAATGGGGCATGACGTCCTCCCCTGCCCACTCCATCCTTCAGAGTGGATCTATTTGTTTAGTTTTAGCTATTTTCATCAGGTTTTGGTAACTTTGGGGAAAAATACCCCAAGTTACCCTTTCTTTACATTATTTTAGATTATTTTATGTTATATTTTAACATTTACATTTTAGTGGCTTGTCGGCCTGGTTATTTGTATAAAACGAGGTTGCAAGGCTATAAATAAGCCGTCCTCACTCATTTGTAAATCATAAGACTTGGGATAAAAATGATACTTCTTCTTTTTCTCTTGTTATATGGGCTCATGATGTGATGCGCACCTCTTGAAGAGTCTCTTCTTTGGCTTGTGAAGTGGAATGTGGATGAATGCTAGGGTTTTCCTTTGTACATACATGTTGATGCTAGAATGGTTGGATGTAACTCATGCACAAAGTGATATTTCGTCTTTCTTTGTTCATCTTTTTTGAACCTTTGTAAGAATATCTCTCTCTGTTGAACGGTGCTATGCTAGTGCATTCTATTTGTTGATTAGGACTTAATTATTAACATTTTGTCAATTTTGTATGGTTAGAAGACGTTCGCTTGAAGAAGTCTTCTTTGTAAAGGGCCTTGGATCTCTACTTTGCTATTTGTTAGGGTCTCCAAACGAACCCTAGAGGTTTTTGGTGGATGACCTAAGTTTGCAAGCTTAGAGGAACTCTTCTTGTAGGGACACTGATCATCTATCCCTTATGCCCTGGGGTTGAGACAAGAATCATATGCCTTCTTTTGTCACCTCTTTATTCAAAATTCATGCATTTTGCATATGTACATATCGCATTTCCATGGTAGATTAGGGCTAGTTTATATAGGTCTGCAATTTACATATGAAAACCTTAAAAAAATTAAAATCTTAAACAAAAAAAATCGTTAATTTTGTGCAAAATTTAAGCCCTGAAGGGGCAATGACTTGCTTCATCCTAGCTACAGCCCAAAGGGTGTTAGCATTAGAGGAGGGACGAACCCTCTCAGGGTTGTACCAGGCCCTTGTCCTTTCTTTTTCATCCCTCGGCCTGCCTTCTTCACGCCTGTTATCACCAACCTTGTAGTTGCCTATGTATGATGGATCCAGGACGGTTGGTAGAGGGGAAAGCAACTAGGGAGGTGGAACCAGGATTGCGTAGACTCCCAAATGGATGGTTGTCACGCCAATCAAGGTAGTCTTCACAACAACGGGGGAAACCCGAACCTACTCTTGACAAGAGAGATCAGACCTAGACACCAGAACAGATCAAATGTGGCTTTGAGGTACATAAGGTGTAAGGTGAATGGAATCCCTAGCTCTAGGGTTTAGGTACTAGCAACTGATGAAGATGACCACTGTCTTGGGAAATGTAACTGTGACAAGGTGAGCGAGGATAGAGTTGGGACTGTCTAGTACCAAGGAGATAGACTCAGTGAAGGATATGAAAGTATCATGTAACCTAAGTTATCAAGGAATGGTCAACTTTCGAGGGAAAGAGGTCAAGAAGGGCTAGCGCTATGCTTGGAGATCAGTGCCTGTTCAGCCTTGGGTAATGGAGTCAGTATCAACACAGCGTTTCAATGAACCCACCTGGGATATGTCCTGATCTATGGACCCAGAAAAGGATTTGCCCCGGAAGATTCAGGTTACAGGAAAATCAACAGGAGGAGGGCTAGCGCTAGGGTTTGGAGAGACAGATCTGCAGATCCAGAGCCACCAGGAGACTATTAGCTCAGCGTTGGAGTGGAAATGAGATCAGGATGACCCGATCTACAAACCCAAATAAAAAAATTTCAGGAAAAATCAGATCTGGAAAAGTCAAAATCTGATGAGGGGGGCTAGGAGGCTGAAAGTTAGTTTTTTAGATCTAGGGCAACCTGGCAGGAACTAATTCAGCGTTGGGGGTGATTTCGATTGTGTGAGACCCGATCTATCAGTTTATGAAGTCAGAAATCAGAAAAAGTCAAAACCCTAGAAGGTCAAATTTTCAGTGGGGGCGCTATGCAGTTTTCAGGCTAAAAGTCAGATCTAGGTCAAACCAGCAGGAATTTGACCAGCGTTGCAATAGATTCAGTGAAGGGGAGGCCCGATCTATGAAACCCAGCAGTGGTTTGGCCAAAGATCGGACGGTTCTCGAATTTAGTATTTTTTTAAGGTTTTTTTTAGTATTTTAAGGGTTTTTAGAAAGATGGAAGGAAAACAGGTACAATGGATTCAGATCTGTAAAAGAGAAGAGAATTACCTGTTGGATTGTACCTGGAAATGCTTGTAGAAGTCTTAACAGTGATGATCCTTGCTATCCCGATCAATTCTGGAAGATCCAAGTGATTTCTATGACAGATGTAAGCCCCAAGCCACCAATGCGCCCCCTACCCTGCATGAGCAAATGTCAACAATATCAGGTTTGCTAAGACAAGATAAAGAAACCAAATGCTATAGGAAAGTAAAACGAAGTAATCATAGATCACACTGAAACTAATGAAAACCCCTTGATCCAAGACGAAGATAACTTAACGAGTTGAGGTCCCCCTACAAAAACGCTCCAGCCAAAACGCCCTCCTGTAGACAAGACAATGATAGCAGAAAAATATAGATCTCATATGAATTTCCACAATGCTAGGAAGTAGAAGACTATCCAATCACCATTTGAGAACATCAGATGCAAAGCAGATCCAGAAAATATCCATAGAAAAATCTTTCTATTATTCAGATCCAAGAGCCAAATACCCCTTACAAATGAGAAGCTCTCTCCTTTAAATAGAAATGAGAGAACCACAATCATAACCGAATCCTAACCACTTTCAAAACGAGTGGCTAAGATTAAAAGATAAAATTTTCTAATCAATGGTTGAGATGAGCTCAACATACAATACATGGATCAATATAACCATAAAGTACCAAAGTGGACTAAATCACCCATAAAGAGGGTACCCCACTCAACAAGAAATAAATGAAGCACATGGTGGGTCTATGGAGTTAACTCCCTCCGGGTGTCCCCATGGCACAATAAAATAATATAATATTTTAATTCTTTGACTTTATGTCTCCTTGAGGAAATCGTGAGCCTCCCAAAAGCTTCAGAAAATAATATAAAAATGCCCAAAAATAGGTGTGGGCCCAATCAGGTGCTGCAACTACTGGAGAAGGTGTGGAGGACATCACTCTCATCATTATGACTCATCCCATGTCATTTCCTTGCCTCAGTAGCCCAAATCGATTTCTTCAATAGCCATTTAATCATTTTTTAATTTGCCTCGGGAAACGTGAACCTGCCAAAACAGCCTCCAAGGGTGCTTGCGTTGTCAAACTGAGCCCACCAGGCTCTCTGGGATGGGGGTGCTATGGTACAAGCAAGTGGTTGCACTCCCTATGCCCATACAACGCCCTAGGAGATCCAACTGAAACATCTCCCTACTCAGACATATCAACCTGTGAAGAAAAACTGCATCAGAGAGGCAGAATGAGCCTGATCATATCTGCAAGTGCCCGGAACTGGAAATAAAGTGTCTCATTAGACTCAGAGAGTCCAAATCCATCTAAGTTGTATACTCATACCCCTCACAGGTCTCTATCTGATCATCAACCATATCCAATAAACAATATAACCATTTGTAAATGATCAGACACCAATTATAACTCAGACTATCATCCATCTCCTGCAAGTGTTAAAAGGCTAAGACATGCTCTACAACTCATTCAAGCAACAATCACAAGAAGTAGCAGTCATTTCACTGGCGATACATCAACCAATACATATATAAGGCTTTATTTATTATTACTAAGACTAGACTTTCAGGACTATACTCACTTCATAGTTGTAGCCAATTTGCTAGTGAAGGGTGAAGGATGAAATTGACAAGGCTAAGGCAACGGATGACTTCCTACTTAACATCATGACACTTTGGATATGGAAAGGGAATACTCACTATAACCAATGCCGGACAAACAACAACACAGGGAATGGCAGTGCCTCACAAATGGTTGAATTGTTTAGAGAGTGCTTATTCAACTTAGGCATCATGACTACATCAAGCTTGATCCAATTTCATTAGGATCATCAATTTTATTTCCATGGCCTTTTTAGCCTATATGGCCCTTTGGGACTTCACCAGTGCTTAAAGGCACAACTAATCGTAGCTTTCATCCAGGACATATTCATATTTATAAGGTCAGCAATATTTGGATATAGCATATTTTTAACCATTGCTTTTTTGGACCTTTTCTTATACCCTTCAAGGGGTATTTTAGCATTTCATTGCTCTTGCCCTTTTTCCACATATGTTAAGAAACACAGTTTTAGCATTTTCATTTTCCATGGGCGCATATATAATATTTTCAATGCAGGTAGTACATGAGCTTTCAGTTTTAGCCAACAACATCTCAAGTGACCAGGGGGATTTCTGCACAATGCCAAACATCGGGACAACCGACCAGAATGATTTAGGCATACAATCCAACCCACCAAAGGCAAGTTCTGTCACCAACTCAGAGCCGAGACACAAGATAAACATGGAGGCTTGTCCAACAAAGGTTCTAGCAGGAGAAAAGATCCTCCATGCCATAAGTCAAGAAGTCAGTCGGGTTGAAAACTAAACTGGAAGGTAATGGATGGGTGGAGATAGTGAATGATGAAGCCAACACTAGCAAGCCAAAACAATGGTGAGAATGACTACCTCTATTCTCTCTAAGGAGGGTAAAACCAATGAGTATAGATCAAGAACTTCCAAGTCTAAGTAGGGACATTAGTACATAATACAAAATACATCCGAGTCCATATAATTATGACCGCCAGATCATGAGACCACATGTTAATACATGTCACAAAAATGAGTATAAGAGAAATGATAACCATAACACAATATAAAAAGCTGAGTCACAATCATGCAATATAATCCATCTGAAACACCATCTGTCCAATGAGAAAGCACTGATATAAAACTGGGCATCAATAACTGCTCTGTAATGACTAAATGGCTACATCGGTCCTTAAATCTGAGTATCCTGAGACTCAGTCCTGACATGGGAGAGTACAATAGTCCACTAATACAATAATGATCTGCCAAAACTGCTCATCTTAGCATCTCATATGTAAGAGATCTGGCTGAAAAAATGTACTGTGTCTGAAAAATAGAATATGGTAGCTTGGCTACTATATATGTGATAACATCTGGCTCCAGCTGGGACAAGTGCTCTGCTGAAAAGAGTGCTTGAGAACCTCCGAATCTCTGGTCCTCGCACTCTGCTTCTCGCATCCTCGATCAATCCATCCAGGTCTGCAACCGTTACCAAGAACGTACCTGAATACCTGCAACATGTCTAGAGCTATACCAAACTCACAGACCGGTCGACGGAACAATATGTGGATAATATATAAAATACTGAAAATAATGATGCATGAAACTGAAAAGTAGAAAATAAATCTAATCTATAACCATAACTTTCAATAAAAGTTTGATTTTTTATTTTGCAGGAAAACAGAATTACACTAAGAGCTTCAAAGGTGAGCTTCAGACAACAAAGCAAGATTCTATACTACTGTCGGGAAAGGCTTATTCAGGTCCTACCTACTCTACTCTACTAGGTAAAGTGGGACTCAAGGCTAAGTGAGGTCGGGAATGTATCCCCTCAAATCCCTTTGGTTGACAGGAAGCAAACTCTGTCGTCCAGTACTGGTGACAAGAAAACATATATCACCAACGCAACGTTCTACAGAAAAAGGTCCAACCTAGAGATCATTAGCTTGCCCCGATCGGAAATGCAGTAAGTGGTTTTGAATAAGGACTTGACTTCCGACGGGAAATCTATTCCTATTTACCGATTCAGGGACAACTTCAATGTTATGTATAGGCACGGGATGGACATCAATGATGTTTCGTGGTTGTGGGGTGATAATCCTTGAGCTTCTCCTGGAAGGTACTACATCAAACCTGGTTGGACCACCATCAATGGGAATAGCTATGCTACCCACTAGGATCTCCCTAATCTCTTTCGTTATCCCCTGTGTACTTGTACTAGGTTTATCCTCATGAGGAGACACTACATGTTTAACAGTTTCTCCCACCGCCCAGAAGTCTCTATCTTCTTCCAAAGGATGAGAAATATGGGATATAACAGTACCGTGGCTAGAGCCTTCCCCTATAGGAACATGAATATGCATACCCTCTAGATCGGTTGGTTCTACTCCAGGCTGTGGTGCAGAAGAATTAGGACTGTGAGATAGATCACGATTGTGAAGACTGGATGACTCAGGTGGTTGGAGAAAATTAGGAATGAGAGGATAAGCAGATAAGGCAGTAATTGGTGTGGCTAAAGGAGTTTGAAAAATAGCGGAGATTGTTGAGATTAAAATCTCCTTCGGGCGCATCATTTATTAAGGCATCCTCTTGCCAACTCAGAGAGCTATCATGGACTTGAATTAGGTTACCATCTTCCAAAGATAAATGAGATAATGACCTAGCAAAGTCAGAAACACGGGCGCTACTGGCCCCGTTATCAGCATCTACTACACTAGATAACTCAAGATGGTTTTCCCATGGGTAAATATGTTCCAATCCCTGGTTTTCTCTTTCTATATTTTGGTCAATTAAAGCAAGCCATTCATTCACTCTACGAGGGATTCTTCCAACATGTCTGGCATTATCAACTTCATCAACTTCAATTATAAGATTTGTTGCATCGTTTTGCTCGTGACCCTGGAATGGGTTCTCATTTCTTCTTAACTCCTCTAATTCCTCTGAGCAGTCACCTTCAAGCATTTCCAAGTTAATCATCCTGGCAATTTGAGTTATTTGATTTTCTTCTGAAGATAAGTCAGAGTCTTCCATTGCCAGAAACATGCTTTCAGGTTGCCTATATTTCCACACTTCATTTGCATCTTCTACAAGATGGGCCTTAGCATTATTCAACAATTCTTCCCCATATGTGTTTTTAATCCCTTCTTCAAAAGTCTCCAAATGTTTCTCATAGCAGGGTACCTTATTGACCCTGATCAGAGCCCCGTCAGAGTTTGGGACACAAAGGTATGATAAGTCCATCATGAGGTTTCCACCTAAACCAGCTGCCCACTTTCTAGATAAAAGCATTCCATATGTTGGGGGCAAGTCAATAACAACTACATCCATCATAGTGGAAATGTCTGAGCATGCAAACAGATCAGCTCTAAGGTTTTTGATCAAGCCATAGGATGGCACTCGCCTCGAGTCTATGCCACAAACATTTCCATAAGGCCTAGTCACTTCCAATCCCATTTCCTTCATGACATGCAAAGGCATTACATTCATAGCTGATTCGGAATCCAACATGCAATTTTGCAGGAGCATATTCTGAATGTGCAAGGTTAGATAAAAGCGGGGGTGACCACCATTCTTTCTTTCATAGATAGCAGATTGTATGTTAACAGGTGGATCCCTTTCATCTTTGCTAAGTTGTATCCTCTCAGGACTCTGTATGCGATTGGATTCTAAAACAAACTCAGGGGTTTTGTTTTGGCCAATGCCATCAAAGAACTCTTCTACTTGGCTTCTTACAGAGGGCACATTCATCAGTTCAGTTATAGGGATGTTACACATTATCTTGCTCAACTCTTTCTCTATGTCAATTTTCAACGTCAAATCTCCTAAGGCAAGATCTTCTTCCTCCTTTTTATCTTCATTAGTTACTTTTCGTTTGTCAAAGAAAGAAGGTTGGGGGCCACTCTTCGTTTATATATTCTAACATGTGGTTCCTCTTTCATTTCAGGGATGTTTATTGTAGTGTTCCATGGGGACGTGCCTCCCAGGGTCGGGGGCTCGCCCCCTACGCTTCCCACGCCCCGGAGGCTGGGGGGCTCCATGGGAAACGTTTCCCAGTGCCCCCCTTTCTGCGAAACTTGGGGAAACGCAGGTCTAGGAGTTTCCCGGATTGGGGGGCTCCCACACGCCCCCTCCTGAAAATGGGGGGCTCCGACAGGCCCCCACTGCCCTCGATTTTTAAAATTTTTTTACTTAAAAAAGAAATGGTTCATCTTAAATTTTAGGCTTTTACACTAAATGGTCATTTTAAAACGAAACAGAAACAAATAAAAAGAAACAAACATCGATATGATATGCTTGGCTATAACAATTACATTAAATTACACTAAATTCTTCGGGAACATAAGCATGCTAGTATGCAAATGGTGATGGGATGAGGAATTGATATGTTTATATGTTGGGGTTCATATTTTTATTATTTTTCTTTCTTCTTTTTTTATAATTTTAGAGACCGACCCCCCTATGTTAGGGACCCTGACGCCTCCCCGTCCCCCCGTCCCCCAAAATACCCCAAAATTTTGGGGTGTCTCTACCCGTCCCCCATGTGCGTTTCCCCCCCCCCCCCCCCCCCCCCCCCCCCCGTCTCGGAAACTTGGTGGACCACTAGTTTATTGCACAACATGAAGGTTTAGGCTCATCAACAAAATCCTCTTCCTGCTCCCAAGTTTCTTCCTCTTGTTCCCATGGTTCTTCCTCTAGGAGAATTCTTCCAAACCCATCATCAAAAGATAAATCATTCATGAAATTTATGTTGTTTGGTTGGTCATCAGGGTGACTGGTGTTTGTTGGCTCTTCATCATTTTCATCACGCCAATTAACATTCCACTTCTCAGGATTCTTTGGATACTCGGGCCGTCTTCTATTAGGATCTCTCTTAGGACCTCTATTGTTGTTCCAGTAAGGTTTAGGGCCATAAGGGTTTCTATGTCTCTCTAGATCGTGAAAACTAGCAACACTTTCAGTCAGGACAGTCAGTTGCTTCATCATCTCTTGCATGGTTTCTAACGTGTCCTTTGACTCTTTTGGCTCATTCACAGGTTCCTTAGGCTTTCGGAGCTTATGGTCAGATCTAGAAGTGGACGGGGCATAATGATCAAAGAAGTTTTGCTTGCCCATAGATGTCGCATGTTGCTCAGCCATCTTTGCATTGAACTGGACAGTCTTCAAGTCATTTGGATTTTTATCCTTCAAGCTAAAACCCAACCAACCATCAAAAGCATTTAGATAATGGATAACAATTGCTTGGTCCTTTGGTCTAATTTCATCTAGGATATTTCCTACAGTCTTGTCAAATCTCAGGTTGAATTCATGGACTGTTTCATTCTCCCTCTTCTTTATGTCAAACAGTTGATGCAAGAGGAACTTCCCATCCAACTTGTGAGACCAATCATTGTTAAGCTTTGTGACGAAGTGGTCATAACCATTGATGGATGAAGCAGGTAATCTATCAAACCACTTTCGTACATCTCCTTCCAAAGAATACAGGAGGCCTCTCATGAATACATCCTCATCCACAGCTCCATATGCTTCCATATGATCCCAGACTTTATCAATGTGGTCTTCGATGGAGGTAGCTGACACTCCATCAAACTTAGGAACTTTTTCGACATATTTCTCAGGCATGTCATGCGGGGCCCCTTGGATCAGGGAGAAATCTAAAGGAGATGCTTTGGCCTTCCTTCCAAACATCCTAGGGTTTTGTGGAGGAGGAGCATTTTGATTTCCACTAGTGCTTGTTTCGGCCATCGGGCTAGATGAGGCTAAAAGGGATCCCAAAAGATGACTAGAGGAAACAGTGGGGTTGGATACCTGTCTGTTTTTCCTTGCGTAAGTTATGGAGATTCCTTGAGGGTTTGTGGGATGCTCTAGGAACTTACGATTAATACGTTGGGTACGCTCCTCAGTGGAGTCGGAGGGTGGTGTCGCCAGCTGAACCACACAAGTAATTCACCAATACAAGATATGTCGTTGTAAAAATGTCGAACCAGGGTAGGCCTCTACCTCCTCGGCAACGACGCCAAAATGTTGGCAAAGAGAACGGGAGTATTGCTTGAGGAAAAAATGTCGAACCAAGGTAGGACTCTACCTCCCCGACAACGGCGCAAAAATGTTGGCAAAGAGAACGGGAGTATAGCTTGAGGAAAAATGTCGAACCAGGGTAGGCCTCTACCTCCCCGACAACGGCGCCAAAATGTTGGCAAAGAGAATGGGAGTATAGCTTGAGGAAAAATGTCGAACCAGGATAGGCCTCTACCTCCCCAGCAACGGCGCCAAAATGTTGGCAAAGAGAACGGGAGGAGAACTTAAGGATAAATGTTAGATGAGGGTAGGCCTCTACCTTCCCTGACAACGGCGCCAAAATGTTATCACCAACCTTGTAGTTGCCTATGTATGATGGATCCATGACGGATGGTAGAGGGGAAAGCAACTAGGGAGGTGGAACCAGGACTGCCTAGCCTCCCAAATGGATGGTTGTCACGCCAATCAAGGCAGTCTTCACTTTATGTTATCTAAGTCCAAGACAACAACGGGGTAGACTCGGACCTACTCCCGACAGGAGAGATCAGACCTAGACATCAGAACAGATCAAATGTGGCTTTGAGGTACGTAAGGTGTAAGGTGAATGGAAACCCTAGCTCTAGGGTTTAGGTACTAGCAACTGATGAAGATGACCACTATCTTGGGAAACGTAATTGTGACAGGGTGAGCAAGGACAGAGTTGGGACTGTCTAGTACCAAGGAGATAGACTCAGTGAAGGATATGAAAGTATCATGTAACCTGAGTTATCAAGGAATGGTCAACTTTCGGGGAAAGAGGTCAGGAAGGGCTAGCGCTATGCTTGGAGATCAGTGCTTGTTCAGCGTTGGGTAATGGAGTCAGTATCAACACAGCGTTTTAGTGAACCCACCTGGGATATGTTCTGATCTATGGACCCAGAAAAGGATTTGCCCCGGAAGATTCAGGTTACAGGAAAAATAATAGGAGGGTTAGCGCTAGGGTTTGGAGAGCAGATCTGCAGATCCAGAGCCACCAGGAGACTATCAGCTTAGCGTTGGAGTGGAAATGAGATCAAGATGACCCGATCTACAAACCCAAATCAGAAAATTTTAGGAAAAATCAGATCTGGAAAAGTCAAAATCCGATGAGGGGGGCTAGGAGGCTGAAAGTCAATTTTTTAGATCTAGGGAAACCTGGCAGGACCTAGCTCAACGTTGGGGGTGATTTGGACTGTGTGAGACCCGATCTATCAGTCTATGAAGTCAGAAATCAGAAAAAGTCAAAACCCTAGTAGGTCAAATTTTCAGTGGGGGCGCTATGCAGTTTTCAGGGTAAAAATCAGATCTAGGTCAAACCAACAGGAATTTGATGAGCGTTGCAGTAGATTCAGTGAAGGGGAGGCCCGATCTATGAAACCTAGCAGTGGTTTGGCCAAAGATCGGACGGTTCCCGAATTTAGTATTTTTTAAGGTTTTTTTTTAGTATTTTAAGGGTTTTCAGAAAGATGGAAGGAAAACAGGTACAATGGATTCAGATCTGTAAATGAGGAGAATTACCTGTTGGATCGTACCTGGAAATGCTTATAGAAGTCTTAACAGTGATGATCCCTGCTATCCCGATCAATTCTGGAAGATCCAAGTGATTTCTATGACAGATGTAAGCCCCAAGCCACCAATGCGCCCCCTATCCTGCATGAGCAAATGTCAACAATATCAGGTTTGCTAAGACAAGCTAAAGAAACCAAATGCTACAGGAAAGTAAAACAAAGTAATCATAAATCACATTGAAACTAATGAAAACCCCCTGATCCAAGACGAAGATAACCGAATGAGTTGAGGTCCCCCTACAAAAACGCTCTAGCCAAAACGCCCTCCTGTAGACAAGACAATGATAGCAGAAAAATATAGATCTCACATGAATTTCCACAATGCTAGGAAGTAGAAGACTATCCAATCACCATTTGAGAACATCAGATGCAAAGCAGATTCAGAAAATATCCACAGAAAAATCATTTTATTATTCAGATCCAAGAGCCAAAGACCCCTTACAAATGAGAAGCTCTCTCCTTTAAATAGAAATGAGAGAACCACAATCATAACCGAATCCTAACCACTTTCAAAACGAGTGGCTAAGATTAAAAGATCCTCAAACAACGAAGTTGATTCCCCTTGGGTGCCACTAAATATATTTTCATAATTCTCAAAGATGAGATCAGCATCAGACATATGGAAGACGTCACAACAATCATCATCTTGACAAATTCCAAGATCTTGTATGTTTTGATCCCATAGCTGACTTGCACAAGTTGAACCATGTTGAATTGTTTCTCTATTGGTGCTGGTTTTCAGAACTTTCCATGCAGACTGAATGTTTGAAGACTGTTGCTGAAACTGGATCCTCCTCAATATGCCCAGTCATCACCGTTCCCCGATCCCGAAGGGAGAAAAAATCTTCTATAGGCATAAGAACAGCTTTGTCAAGTACACGCTTTGGATCTGGAATGTAATCATCCACTGCTTTATAACTGTGATTTTAAGCAAAGACAAAATTGCCATTCACATTGTTCATTCGGTCCTTCAAGCTGTGCAAAAATATGTGTCCTTCAGATCTTCTTATGCTAGACCAAAAACCTCTGCTGTATAACTCCAAAGTAATCCCTACCCTTAGCATCATGAAATCTGCTACACTTCACCTTCATGGAAGATGTTGTCTACTGCTTAATGAAAGCTTCTGCTGCCTCCACAGAAATTTTAAGGGTGGTAACAATTTATCAATGAAATCCTTAGGCATCTTGAGGACTTCCTCCAATTTTCCACGGTAAGCAATCCAGCTGACAGTTTTGTAGGTTGAAGGAGGCCCAAGCGGCAGCCTATGTGCAACAAAGACAAGTTCATAATCCTCCCTGCTCTCAGGAGAACCCAGCAAGCCATAGTTTCTTTGAAATCCGAATATATGACAGCCTTCCATGGACAAAGATAAGCTCTGTCAGGAATCTGAATCGAGAAATTGCAAAGTCGCTGGCCATTACAGCTTGCATCCCTTCGATACGCATCTTGTTCAGCTGTTCCAAACTCCATGGAAGGAATACGACTGTGCTCTGCATATGTCTCAGATCGAAGAATAGTGTTTTAAGCACTCAAAGTGCAGAATGCATTTGGAGGGGTAACAAGCCCTACAAAGAAAATGGCATATGCAAAATTATTATTTTAGTATATTTTTTATTCGTTTTATTTTTGAATATATACTTAGAAATTGGCTGACAAGCTTTCTAACATTTAAGTAGTTTTTATATAATTACTCATGCAGGATAGAGGCATTGGCCAGTGGCGCTTCATCTGTGTTTTGGCATTCCCTTGGAGGCCTATATTGTCTGGTACAATTGTTTCCAATACTCTACATAATAACAGGATTAACAGGTTGGTTGAGTTATTGAAGAGATTAAAATTGATGAGACATATGTTCTATGTGATTTTGCAGCCACGGGCTATACAGAGTATTACTATGATGATCAATCAGGAAAAATATGCAGGTATACTTTCTTTATACCTATTCTTGACAGTATAAAACATTGGTAATGCAAATCTGGTCCATTTAATAGAAAGCCTTACTAAATACAGCTAAGAAATTGTTTACAACTTTCAGAATTTGTCTAATGTGACAATCTTTTTCTGAACAAAACTATAAATGTATTTGCTTGGATTTCTAAATGATTCAGGCATGTTGAGCATTGGAATGTTCCAAAAATGGTACTGCTGAAGCAAATTTTCAAGCCCAATCCTGGATTATGGCGAAAGTGAAAGCACTCTCCGAGATGGGATGCATGTCAAAAGCAGTTCTAAAAGGAAGAATCTAACATTGCAAGTTGATGCTTATCAAAATGGATGGAGAAGGCTTTCACTAGAGGCAGTATATGCTATGGACTCATTAAGCTTAAAGGGAGACTTGATTTTCTATGATATTTTAGTTGTATGAGTTAGTAGTGTGCATGATGAGTTTCGCAGCATCTCCTTTACTTGCCACTATTGTATGACAACAAACGAAAAAATTTAACTTGTAGTAAGATAACTAGTGATAAGATCTTCCTTTCTCACTCGATTCTGCTTGTGAGCATATTGGTTTGGAAGGACCTCTATTTTTCAGATGACTTCCTTCTTTGTCCACTACAAATCATAGTAATATTATATGAACATGTGTCTTCTCTAATGTCGCCTTAGTGATGTTTCCTGATCTTCCATCTTGGCATTGTTGTTTTTCCTTTTGTTTTTGGAAATACCAATTGTCTTTTTGGAAGAAAACTACAAGTACATCAGATAGAGCTTACAAGAGTAGCATTTCTCCTTCTCTCCAAGTGAAAAGAGAGCTTCTCCCATCTCAGAGGACACATTATATACTATACAATTACTAGGAGCTAAGCACATACCTGAGTAGCTAAGCCATCCAGAAGTCTATGGATTTCAATGCTACAAATTTTCTTCTTAGAGCACTCAATATTATGTAACATCTTATTTTTGTGATATAAGGAGTTGAAAGTCCCGGAGCAAACCAAACATGTCATGCTGGCTTTCCATATATCCAAGGATCCCCAGAAACAAAAGCCTTGCATTGAAGAGATCTGCAGAAGATACTGAAGCCAACAACGGCTGTAAGGTAAATGCTCTCTTGCAAACATACGGTGTCCAAATATGTGCTTCATGTTCTCTTTTGTACCACTGTACAAACAAGCCATCAGAAAGCCCACTTTAATATTTATCTAGCTTGTGTGCTTGCTAGACCATGAAAGCGAACCTGCCATCCAAGTAAATCTAAGCTTATAAGGCATAGACCAGATCAACTTAATTCTCTTCAACTAGCAATTTTCACTATTCGTAGTTGACCGTATGTGATTAAGCTTGTCATCAATGCTGAATGTGGGTATAATATATCTTTGTAGAGATCTTTTGAGTCAAAATGAAGTATTGATTTGCCTCTACGCCAAACTCTACTTCTCCATCTTTGTTTACTACCCCCAATTGCTACTTTAATGTAGAATCATGTTAATAACCTCCAGAGACACTAGCTTATAATTCTTTTAAGAATCAAAGTCCTAGTCAATATTGAGATGAAGTCCTACTCAATTCTATTATTGGCTTTGTCAAAGTCACTATTTAGAAAAAGTGCCTTCTGCCCTGACTCGGTCCATTCGATGGCTTCCTAGGAAGAAATGCTATGATGCAGTATGAATCTACCTTTAAAAAAACCTCTCATCTCACCTTTGATAATCCTTAAAGCTTCCCCTTCTAGTCTTTTTTTCAAAACCATAGCTACAACTTTATATGTACTATTACCGAGCAAACTAGCAGGGTGGACCAGTAAGCACATGCATGGAAGTGTGACCCAATGTCACCTTGATTAGAAATCCTTAACTGGTGGAATTCCAGGTCTCAGTGTTTATTTAAGCTAAGTTGCAAGACGCGTTTCAATCCTGGCTGGGGTCATCCTCAGGAGCTTCAATGTAATATCCCTGGCTCAATGGCCATTAAATTTTTCCCACGCTGCCTAGCACTTGTTGCACTGAGAGGCGCTCTACAGCCCAATATGAGGGAGATCTTGTAACGTTTGTTGATATTATGTCGGCCAAAAATAATATTGCCGAGTATGAGGGAGATGTTATAATGTTTGTTCCTAACAAAAGAATAATAAAAAATAATAAATATTATGTCGGGCATTAATAAAAAGATGTGTATTTTCAATTGAATGAAATCAATGGCTATTTTTTTCCTTGGGCAAAAAACGTAATTTTATATCATCTTTCGAGAACAAAATTACATAAAGTAGATACACTTTGCTGTGTATTTCCGAACAAACAGTAAGCAGAAAAAAAAACAGACCCTTAAGGTCTTGTGATAGTCCCCCCATACAGTAGTTTTCAGCAAAAGAACATGCTGTCCTGAAAAAATATTACAAAAAAACACTATATTTCCAATCTGTACCAAGACAGAATATAACCTGCAAACTGCCCCAAGACAGTCCAAAACCAGCTGTAACTGTGTCAGATTAGTCCAACAAATGCTCCACAAAAAAAACTAGTATCATAATATGTTGTTCAAGCAGAAACTTTTTATGAAATGATAAAAAATTATGTAGCAGCAGTTCCATTTATAAAAGTCCTATGATAATATTCATGGAAAATATCCTCAATCAATTCTCTTATCTTCCACTGACCCAAGGCCAACTGAAGCCCCTTCTTCGAGGCTTTGTCTGCCTTCCTGTTATTTTCCCTATAGACATGTCAGCATGAAAAAGATACATAAGTGTCTAAAACTGCTTTAATGGAAGATAACATGTTGGCAAGTCTTAGATTTCTGCACAGTTGGATCCCCTTGGTCCAGTTAATCATATTCATCGAATCTCCACAAACATTTAAAGTTCTACACCCTTTCTCTGCTGCAAAAATAAGGAATTTTAAAATCATAATCTCATCATAGTTGTAACTGCCTTCCCCCAGCCTCACCATTAATTCAAAGAAGTGATTTTCCGAAAGGAAAAGGATAGCCCCTCCCCCACAAAGATTGTTCTGGGTTGCCCCATCGAAAAACCCCCACGGCACAGATCCATCAATTTCTAATTCCAAAACTTCGCTCTGTCTAGACACCCTAATGTATTGAGGAAAGGCAGGCAGGATACCACAAGCCAAACTTGCTGTAATTTCAGGAGTACATTCTTTGTCTGCAAAAATTAAATTGTTCCTAGCAAGCCAGACGTCCCAAATGACAAGCAGTGGTAGAGCTGTCATAGACTCCTGAGTTTCTAACCTCCTCCAAATCTCCCAGGCTAGAAGTACCGAGAGCCCTACCCACCTACAATTATAGTCAAGGGCCTTTGAGCATTCGTTCTACACTTCTTTGATATAAGGACAGTGTACAAAAAGGTGTGTGACAGACTCACCATTAGACTTGCAGAGAGCACACCAACCAGGCCCTTGGAAACACCTTTTTTGCAAATTGTCCCAGATGGATACCTTGTTTTGCAGTGCATAGCACATGAAAAGTCTAGTTTTGGGTGGACTATTGATTTTACATAGTTTCTTCCACCACCAGATCATAACCCTATGAAAACCATCTACACTGAGCTTAATATACCCTGCCTTTGGGATGTATCTGCCACTCGGACCCAAGTCCCAGATAAGAACATCATCCCTATCCCGAAGCTGAATCTGTGCCTGGATCAATACCCCGAGAAACCGTTCCACTTCCCTTTCATCCATAGCTGTTAAACCAAACTTTTGAGCCGATTTCAAGGACATGGACCATGGGTTCTCCTGAAAAGGTGTAGCTAAGTGTGAAAGGTAGACAATACCTCTTTGTCCTAAATCCTCCACCGTGTGGTCTAGAAGCCTATGTTGCTGGATGCTACCTACCCATGGATCCTTGCCGATCCTAAGCTTCCTGCCATTTCCAACATTCCAGGCAAGATTGGACTTAATAACATCAAAGGATTTAGCCACTGCCTTCCAAATTACCGAGCCTCCAGAATGAGTTTTCATAGGACTCCTGATCCAATCTTTCACAGAGTCAGGATCAATGTACTTCTGAAAAATGACCTGTGTCCACAAAATTTCAGCCTTTAGAAGTCTCCAACCCCCCTTGGATGCTAGTGATTTTGCAAACAAAAAGATACTTTTAAGGCCCCAACCCCCCATCCCTTTAGGAACAACAATCCTTTCCCAACGAACCCAAGGAGTCACATGCTTCTCCTGTTTACCACTCCACAGAAACCGAAAGCAATTTTTATGAGCCTCTTCCAATATACCTTTAGGAATCCAAGCCAGTGACATCTAGTAAACAGGAATTGCTTCTAATACAGCTTTAACCAAAAACAATCTGTCAGCCCTTGTGAGCCAATTATGACTCCAAATTTTAAGGCGTTTTCCCTCTTGTCCAACAGCCACTTCCAATCTCTAAATTGGTAATCATTAGGTTTTAAACAAAACCCCAGATATTTCATTCCACCATCCAAACCTTCCAAAATGTATGGAAAAGACCCTGTGATTGCCTGTAACTCTTCAACCCTCAACAGGTGAGTGGACAGAGTTGACTTTCAAGAGTTAATCTCCATCCCAATGGCTTCAGAAAAAAACACCAAAATATCTTGAATGGTATTAGTATCTCTTACCGATCCCGAACAAAAAATTAGAACATTCTTATCTGAATGCCCTTTAAGGAACCAAGTCTTTTTACCTCCCTTAGAGACCTACTCAAGCCTTCAGCAATCAACAAGAAGAGGAGCAGAGACAACGAGAATACCTTCCTAAGCCCTCTTTCCGCATTGAAAAAGGGGGAGGCAACTCCATTGATCAAAATTGAGAAAGAAGTAGTTGCAATACAACTCATGATCCACTTGATAAAAGCAATGCCAAACCCAAGATGTGTCAGCAACATTCAAATGTAAAGCCAATTTACCAATTTACCTGTCATAGGCTTTGGAAAGATCAATTTTGAGTATGCCCCCTTTAATATTTTTAGTTTTCATGCTGTGTAGTCCTTCCTGGGCAACCCCATTGGCTTCGTGAATTTGTCTCCCCTCTAGGAACCCAAATTGTTCTTCAGTAACGTGGTTAGAGAGTATCACCTTAAGTCTTGTTGCAATCACATTTGAAACCACTTTATAAATGCAAAGTGAAATGGGTCTGAAGTCATTCAGAGAAGCAGGATTGTCAGTTTGTGGGATAAGGGCTATAAAAGTTGGGTTGAAACTGGCAAGAATTCTCCCTGAAATTCTAGTATTCTCCACCACCTTTAGCAAATCTCTGCCCAGAAGGTCAAAAAGTTCTAGATAGAATTCAATCGTCCACGCATCAGGACCTAGGCTCTTGTCCTTCTGAAAATTATGTAAGACCACCTTCAACTCTTCTTCTGTGATTTCCTCCATCAGAGATCTATTATCCTCCTCCACAAATCTTGGGAAAAGCTGTTCAATTCTGATGACTTCAGCAATGGATGCCTGGGCAAGTGCTTTAAAAAGATTCTTAAAGTGCTCCACCCCCGTATTGGCCATTCCTTCGAAAGTGTCATGGGTATTCCCTTGATCATCCAGAAGGCTCCAGATAGTGTTTGTTGCTTTACTCCCTCTTGCATAAGCATGAAAGAATTTAGTGTTGTCATCCCCGCATGCCAACCATGTAGCCCTGCTCTTCAGCCTCCAAGTCTCTTCCCTTTCAAGTAACAATACATTCCTTCTCCCTTCTAGTCTGATTAGAAGTTCTTTGTCCTCTTGATTCTTTATCAAGCAGTTTAGAAAGGTCCTTTTCAACTTGTTTCAGTTCTTTGTCCTCCCTCCTTTGCTTCTCCACATCCCACCCTTTAATAGCATCCTTCAGATTGTGAATGTTCCCTGCAAACTGAAAAGCTGCAGATCTCCCATTACCAGGGTCAAAAGGGATCCATTTAGTAGATATCAACGATACAAAAGTATCATCTTTCAGCCATGTCTTGTTAAATTTTAGAGGGCTAGGCAGTTTGACAGGTCCATTTTTCAGTTCTAGAAAGATAGGAAAGTGATCAGACTGCCCTCCACTTCCAACCCACTGTCGAATAAAATGGTATCTGTCCACCACCTCTTCAGCCACCAAAAATCGGTCCAACCTCTAAGCCACTCTCCCCTCCCTACATTTGTTATTTTTCCAGGTAGGTTTGAGCTTGATAGGTTCGATGTCCAAGCAGTTCCTTTCTACCGGCTTCTGAGTAAAGTAATCCTTCAAAAGATCAGCACGGGCATGAGGCCCCCATACCTCAGCCTGCCCCGAAGAAAAATTTAAGTCACCCCCAATGATCACCACATCTCCTCTCAGTAGAGAGTTGTTGAAAAGGTTATCCCAAAAGGGAATCCTATTAAGATATGGACCATAGACATTAAAAACAGTAAAAGTATCCACAAGTTCCAAAGCCTTAAAGGTCAAACCAAGTACTGACTCCATACCCCAAAGGTTCAACACCTGGACAATCCTGGTATCCCATCTGATAGCCAGCCATCCAGAACGACCACGAACATCCAAAGTTTCAAAATTCCAACCAAGAAACCAACTTTCCAACCTACATTTAACCACTTCTCCTTCCCTTAATGTTTCTTGTAGCAAAAGTACAACAGGGTGTTCTAAGCCAACCACCCTCCGTAGTGCTGATCTTTTTTGGGGACCAGCAAGACCCCTGCAATCGAAAGACATGATTTTCATCAATGCCCCTTCTTCTGGGCATGCACTGCTCTAAGCGCCCTCTCAATTGATTGTTGTTTTCCTTCCAATAGATCCTTTCTTGCATTGGATTGAGCCTTGGCAATAAAATATTTTCTTCCTCTCCCTTTAGTGGTCGAAAAGGAATTTTTCCCCAAATCCCCCGAGGCTCTCTTGGTGCATGACCGTAGAAAATACCATGAATCTAACGATTCAAGTGGTGAGTGTGGGGAGGTAACGTCTTCAAATGGTTCAGGGTCCGGCTCTTGAGTAGGCTCCCCCAGTAACGCAACAGAGATAGGCATTAGAGGAAATTTGGGGTCTAAAATGGGCCTTATAAGAAAACGTGCCAAAATAAGTTTTTGTGAGTTGGAATTCAAGAACCAATAGAATTTCATTAAAACGAGTCAACCATAATGGTTGAATTGACATATTTGTCATTAAAAAAAACTACTTTTTTTGTTCGTATTTTCGACATATCTCATTGTGTTTTTACTTAAATTTCGATCGGGAGAGCTCGTTGGATGCGGAATTTGATTCTGCATCCAACGAGTACCCACACTGAATACTTTTGACGGACCCCGCTACCCCAAAAACAAGAAATACCTGAAAAAACGTGATGATGATGTCATCATGTTTTTCCAGGTATTTCTTGTTTTTGGGGTAGCGAGGTCCGTCAAAAGTATGCAGTGTGGGTACTCGTTGGATGCAGAATCAAATTCCGCATCCAATGAGCTCTCCCGATCGAAATTTGAGTAAAAACACATGGAGATATGTCGAAAATACGAACACAAAAAGTAGTTTTTTTCTTTCTTCCTCCAAAATTAATCAATATTATTTTATTATTTTAACTATTATTTTATTATTTTCCTTAGGAGGCCCATTTTAGACCCCAAAATTCCTCTAATGTAGTGGAACCTCTATGGGTTGTGTGGTGATAGTCAGATTTTTAATCCTTTCCACCCAATCTAGACCAGAAACATTAATATTATTCATAAATAAGCTAATAGACAGGGAGAGGGTAAAAGAAGTACCCGGAAAAGGGACCCATGTCAAGAAAGGGGCTTCAACATGTTTGGCCACCTCTACCACCAAAAGGGGCACCAAAGTCTCCTCTTCATGACTACTTTCTCCAGCATCCTCGCTCCCCGGTTCCACAGGTGAAGTTGACGGAGATGATGGCTCGGAGAACACATTAGCCCTCCCCTTCTTCTAAGAACCGAAATGTTGTTTGCCACCATTTAATGTTCGAACCGCCAATCTGCATTTTGTCGCAGGATGCCCATATGCATGGCATCGCCTGCACCGAAAAGGAACATTCTCATAGTCCAGGGTCTGCTTAATTTGGCATGGCCCCTAACTCAACAGCAAATCTTCAGCTAAGTCTTCTCTAATGTTGATACTCACCAGTATACGAGCAACCCTCTTCATCTTCGTTTCCTTAAACGAAAGATCTGCTTCAAGGAAAGACCCCAGATTGTTCCCAATATTAATGAAGTGTTTTCCAGTTCAATAATGTAAAGGCAGGCCCATAAGTCTAACCCACAAAGGGACGATGTCCACCCAGTCCTTGCTTGCATAAATGAAATCAATGGCTATATAATACACTAAAGCTAATATACATAACATGATTTTATTATTATAAAAAGCCAGAATCTACGACAAAGAGAAGGGAACCAATGAAGAGCAAATCTGATTAAAACCAGAACATTTCTGCGAACAGGTAATCTCATTTTAAATTTAGCTCCTCGCCATTCACCAGCTACAGGTCCTCGCCATTTTTAATTTATATAATTTAATATAAATTAAATTTATATTAAATTTAAATTTAGCTCCCTCACCATTCTCCAGCTCTAGCTCCTCGCCATTCTCCTTCTCTCCTCCGCGACCTTCAGCTGCGCCTTCCCTCCACTCTCTTGCGCAGCCCTCCAGCTCCACTCTGCCTGTGCAACCCTCCCCTCCTCCGCGACCTCCCCTCCTCCCCTCCTCCAGACCTCATCTCCCCGCCTGCGCAACCCTCCAGCTCCACTCTCCCACTGTGCAACGCTCCCCTCATCTCCCCTTCCCCCCTCCCTCTGCAGCCCTTCTCCTCCCGACATCCCTCCTCTCGCGACCTCCCCCCCTCCGCCGCCCCCTCCTGCACCATCGCCCTTGCCCTGCATTAACATAGGGATCTTAATTTTAACACATTAAAATTAAAATTAACATATAATTTAAATTAAAATATAATTTTATGTTTATATTAAATTTAAATTAAAACTATATTTACATTTTTAAATTTTTAAATTTTAACATATTAAAATTAAAATTAAAATATAATTTAAATTTAAACTAAAATATAATTTTTATTTATATTAAATTTATATTTATATTTAAATCTGAATTTAAATATAATTTAAATTTTGTATTTATATAAATAAACATATTATTCAAGTTTATATATAAGTTCTTTACTATGTATGATAAGAACTACCTGTGGTATAGTGGTAAGGGTGTTGGGATAATGGGCGTGAGGTCCAAGGTTCATTCCTCCCAGATCACCTAATTTTTTAGAAAATATATTGAATTTTATACTTGCATAGATTTTATTGTATGGTGTTTTATACTTGCATAGATTTCAGTGTATGGTGTTTTATCATTGCATAATTTTCAGTGTAGCTGTTATTCCTTGGACGCATTGATTTCAGTGTAGATTTCATGGATGCATAAATTTCGGTGTGGATTTCATAGATGCATAAATTTTAGTGTATTTGTTAATGCTTGACATTTTTTATATAGAGTCTGGCCTAGAAATGGAAGATGTGCATGTGGAAGATGCTATGAGACAAACATGAGAAGTACAAAAAGTACAGAACGTCGAACGTCAAAAAGCATATCAAAGAAGAAAATCTAACGAAATGACAACAAAAGAACAAGAAGAAGACTTGAAACGAAAAGCGGGACAACAAAAAAAATATCGAAAAAGAAAGTTGGACGAAATGACAGCAGAAGAACGAGAAAACGAAACATAGATCGACAAGAAGAATACCGAAAAAGAAAGTTAGACGGATTGACAGCGGAAGAATGAGAAGAACAAAGAAAATGAAACGTTGATTGACAAAGAGCATATCGAGAGAGAAAGTTGAAGCAATTGGAAGAACAAAGAAATCAATTTGTAGAACAACAAAGAAATCAAAATGTAGAACAACAAATACAATATTCAACCAATATACCCGTAGAACCAACTGTGGGAGATGCTCAACGTGTAACGGTCAGAGAGTAATGTGTTGATGACATGGTCCAATTTCAAGCAGTTCCATTTACTAATAGGGTTTGAGATAAGGAGATTGAAATTGAGGATAATATATCGGTACCATCTGAAGAAATTTATACTAGACATCAAAAATTTCCTGAACGAATTGATCAATTAGCAGAAGTTCAAATGTGTCATGTCTGCCAGGAGTCCTATGCTAGAATACAAGTACGTAATTCAAGTACAGGTCCAATGTGCGTGCGATGTCTAAGAGAGGGATCTAATCATAGATTCTCAGCTAGGAACCACATGGATCTAGGAACTCAACCTCATGCCCTTGAAGATCTCACACAAGTTGAAGAGATGTTGATAGCACGTGCAAGTCCAATTTTCCAGGTGATGCATCCAATAGGTGGAAAATACAAATATCGAGGACACACCATTAGTTTTCCACAAGAGATTAAAGATGTTTCCAAGACATTGCCACGACATATTAACAACTTGGACTTAATGGTCGTTGTGCGAAAAAAAGGACAACAAGGATCCAATTATGATTTCACTGTTAGAAAACAAAGAGTTATGGATGTATTATTATATAAGATTCATAATGATCCATATTATCGAGATGTTCGAATTGATTATGACGCAGTAGAAGAGTTACCTGAAAATGCAATAGATATCTCACATATACTTAATTATGTTGCTCTTCCTGATATTGACGACGACACAGAATTTGCAATGTTGGAAGGTATACTAGGAGTTGACGACATGTTAGATGGTTTACAAACAACTTCTTTTGCATCAAGGCTTCCAAGTGCACCACGAGAGATACTGTGTTTCGTCAAAATGGACAAAGCAATGAACAAATATCTTTTCGTAATTTGTTAATGAATATTAGAGATGCAATTCCAACAATAGAGGATTGGAAATTACTAATGACTTGTATAGATAATTCCTTACATGCTTCAATGAAAAAGTCCTTCGATAAGGAAATACATTTGTTTGCTACAATTGATGATGTAAACTGCCATAACCTACGTTTAATAAGAAGCCTAAACTGTCCCATTGCGACCAGTATTGCTACATCTGTAAGAAGCAACTCTTCTATGGAAGGAGATGAAGAAGCGTTGGAACTTGAATTACTTATAGCCATAGGAGAAAGGGTAATGCTCACATCAAACCTATGGACTGATGCAGGACTCGTCAATGGTGCTCTTGGATTTATACAACAAATTGTATATAACCTTGGAAGTTCGCCTACCGAACCACCGACGTATGTTTTAATAAAATTTGATAATTATGTCGGGGTACCATGGGATGAATCGTTTCCTCAAGTTGTTCCTATTACATCAATCGAAAGAGGTAATAAAAAACGACTTCCATTGAAACTCGCTTTGGGTTTAACAATCCATAAGTCACAAGGATTGATATTGGAGAAAGCTACTATTAATATTGGAAAGAAAGAGAGGCAGGGTATGACATTTATAACATATCTTGAGTTAAAGATTTGACAGGTCTACGATTTCAACCTCCATTCTCATATGATTGATATGAGAAGATGTCAAAACTACCAGGTGTGAAGATAAGAAAAGATGAAGAAGATAGATTGAGAATGATCACGATGTGAACCATATTTTTATTTATTTGGTCCTTACAAAATTATTGTCTCTATTTTCCAGTTTAACAATTTACTCAATCCTTAATACTTACTACTTACATTATGATAATCCTCATAATTGTATCTATGTTTTCAATTTAACCTGTTCTTTTCAATGCTGATTAAACTCCAGTTTTGTGTCACCACCCACGACTAGAACTAGCTTAGATACAAATCCTAGGCTCTATCAAGCGCCAAGAGGGATCAAATGTCCCAAGGTGCAAACCTCTCCTCGAATAGTTCCTTGCGTGCAGTGTAAATTTTTCTTTAAACACAACTAGGGCTAAAATAGTATATTTAAATTTAACTGAAATAACCACACATGATCTTCTTTACAGTATGCAGCGGAATATAAAACTGAGAACCATTTACAACATCAATCACATCAATAGAAACGACACAATCTTTTTGGGAAGAAACCCCCCGACAAAACCCAAGATGGGAAAACCGGTGCAACAGTATGAGATGATTTTTTTATTAAGAAGATACAGATCTTTTACAATATCAGAAAATCTATTTTATGCCCTAGATGGAAAAATCGAAACACCCAAAAATCACTGAGAAAAACCTGTGAGATGGCACGGTTCCCAAGGAAGCTTGTTGCTATATGACTGTACGGTATACCTCCGCCAAAGTCTCCTGTCCCTCTCCTCTGCAATTTAGGGCTGCCTTCCTGAGTTAGTGCTCCTTCGTATTCTTCGCCAAAATTCTCTCTCTCACACTTCTTCCCCCATCTCTGTTGGAATGCAAATGTGTCCTCTCCACCAATTGATCTCTCTTTTATAACTCTAGGTAAAGCGAAAACCCTAATTTCACTTTCACTTAAAGTCAATAAAGAATTAGATCACTTTAATTATTTTAGGAAAAATAATTAAATACAATTCGCTTCCTAATTTAAGTCTTCTGCATGCAGGAAGACCTTCCTTGTTGTTGCTAGTTTGACACTCCCTCTCAACGAGGAAGGGATTTGGTAGCAACCCCAACTTATCCCTGAACTTCACAAAACTCTGTCTGCAAAGTGCCTTGGTGAAAATGTCTGCCATCTGCTCATTTGTTTGTATGTACTCCAACCGAATGGTTCCTCTTTGAACACAATCTCTCAAGAAGTTGTACCTGATGTCTATGTGTTTGCTCCGGTCATGGAACACTGGATTTTCAGATAGCCTGATGCCACTCTGATTGTCACAGTGAACTACTGTAGCCTCTAGCTCACACTCGAACAACCCTGAAAGTAGCTTCCTCAGCCACATACCCTCTCAAGCAGCAATGCTTCCCACCATGTACTTAGCCTCTGTCAAGCTCAATGCAACTTATTTCTACTTCCTACTGAACCAAGAGACAACCCCTGACCCAATGCTGAAACACCAGCCTGAAGTACTCTTCAAGGTTGCGGGGAAGCGCCCCCCCCCCCCCCATTCGCCCTCGCTTTGGAAGGAAGCGTTGTGGGAGCTAATTGGAAGCGCGCTTCCTGGATAGCTCCTGATCTGGAGCGATTTCAGAAGCGCGATTCCTCCTTCAAAATTTTGCTTCCTGCTTTGTTCGAAAGCGCATGCTTCCTTCGCACTTCGCCAACGCTTCCATCGCTTCCTCTCGCGCTTCCGACTTTGCTCTTAACGCTTCCATCAACGCTTCCCATCGCTTCCTACAGTGCTTCCCCATTAAACGACGCCCATGGCCCGCAGAAGAGAGGAAAGGGCCACGATTTGGTTTTTGGACTCTTGGCGAATTTGTCTTTTTCAAGAGATTTGGATGTAACAGTTTGTAGTTTGAATAATGATGAACTATTCACAGAGTCCTATATTCCCCTAGACAATGATACCGACTTAGTGTCCATGATGTTGCCTGAAGATGGTGTATCTTGGGAACTTGGATCAGAAGAATCTGATATGAACTCTTCAATATATAAGCTTGAGATTCTTAACATTCAGCTAGTTTCTGTTTATGGTAACCAGTTATGTTACAAACATCTAAATTACTATTCACCATGTTTTTTGTTTCAGTAAATTGAAGATGTACATTGGACCAAAATGTAAGCACCATAGAAGAGATGAATTGTATAAGATCATCCCTGGAGTTATCTGAAATTGTAAATTAGACAGCATTATTATCAAACCATAAAATATTCTATATTATGCTAAATCTCTTGGATAGCAGATAGACACAGCTGGACTATGTGGTCTTTGGAGACAAAATAGTTGGTTCAAAGTAATACCCACAGAATGCTTTTTGAATTTACTTTTGACTGGAATGAGGGTAAAAGAAATGTCTCTTAATCATCTCAGACCAGGATGTAAATCTTATAATGTTTCGTAAGTATTCTAGAAATCGTTGTATTCTTAATAGGACAAGGGTTAGATGGGGGCCTAGTGTCATAAATAGGCATGAGAAATGATTGAGAAAGGAAGGTTACAAGTTCTCAATATTTTTCATCATGGAAACATTTCAGGAACCTTATCATAGGTGGGAAACAAGTTATTTAAACAACTATTTTTCAAAGCTCAAATATATTACCCTCTAGTTGGATATATTTCACTCATATCCATTGCATATATTTCTTGCTTACATGTCCGCCTTGATGTTTTATTCCCTCGAGAATATACCTTCTATCTGTCCGTGGATGATAGGCACTAGCAATGCATGCTCTTATTTCTAATTTGTGACCATCCAATTTGAAATGGGTCCTATTTTCAAGGTAGGTCTTGGAGTGCTTTGTTTGTGCCTTTTTCTACATGGACATAGGTGATTACCTTCTTTAAGTCTTGGTGTAAGGAATCGGTCTCCTTGTCCTTGTAGCATGCATTCACTATTACACTTGTTAAGAGGAGTTGCATACAAATGTACTCTATTTAGTCACTATGGGGACCAACCATCATACTATAATCTTTGAGTAAGGTGAAAGTGTATGGTCATCAACAAACCTCCCATTTGAACTGTTATACAGTTTATGTATGGGGATTTTTTCCCATAATTTTGCTTCACAGATTAGGCTGAGATTCAGTTTTCAGAGTGTAGATGTCATCAGTGTGGGTTGTTATCAGTGGTTTCCATGCTTTACCTTGTGGTGATGCCATAAATTTGGAGGGAAGGAGGAGGGCTTTGGGGGATAAATCACTCTTCTCCAACCTCATTATCACTTTGCAAGAGAAGAGAAGATGGTTGATAACTTGATGTTATGGATGATGGACCTATGTTTGACGAATTCACTAGTATATGATAATTGATTGAATCATTGATGATTGATGAATGATGTTATATGGTATTACGATTTATCATGTTATGGTTTATTTCATGTTTTTATGCTTTCCATGACTAATTCAACATTCTACAAGCATTTGTTTGCATATATGCATCAAAATATATTAAAAATATATATTATATAAAAAATGCTTCCGAAATGCTTCCAAATTGGAAGCTTCTGAAAATTTCTATTCCCGCTCCTAAGTGACCTTGGTACTCTTCCCGTCCTCTACACATCCTGCCCAATCAACATTTGTGAAGGCTACCAACTGTACACTTTGCCTGCGCTCATTAACCAATCCATACTCCATTGTACCTCTGATGTAGAGAAGTATGTGCTTCACAACTGTCCAATGCACTCTCCGAGGGTCCACCATGAACTGACTCAAAGAGTTGACTGCAAAGCTGATGTATGGTCGAGTGTTGACCAGATACATAAGCGATTCAATAAGCTGCCGATACAAGGTAGGATCAAATCCGTTTGACCTTGATGCATCAATCTTCCTCTAGTTGGAAACTAGGGGTATGGCCATAGGATTGCAGTCCTCCATCCTGAATCTCTTCAAGATCTCTACTACATACTTCCCCTGTCCAATGAAGAAGCATCCATGTCTTTGCCAAACCTCCAAGCCCAGAAAGTAATGCATCAACCCAAGGTCTTTCATCTCAAACTACACTGCAACGTTGGACTTGCAGTCTCCAATTAGCGTCTCATCTCCTGTAAGAAAGAGATCATCCACATACAGGACTAGTATGAGAGGAACCTCACCTGTCAAGAAGTGCAAGTTGTGGTCAACCTCACTCCACTGAAATCCCATCTCCCGTAGATAACTGTCTACCCTCGAGTACCATGCTCGAGGTGCCTGCTTGAGCCCATGAAGAGCTCTATGCAGCCTGCATACATGTGTCTCCTTGTTCTCCACATCAAACCCCTATGGCTGTTCAATATATACCTCCTCCATCACTTCGTTGAGGAAGGAAGTCTTTACGTCCATCTGAGGGACTTGCCAACCCATCTCAGTTGCTAGTGAGATAATGTTCTGAATGGAAGAATGCCTGGCTACTGGGGCGAAGGTCTCCTCATAGTCAATACCCTCCTTTTGTGAAAACCCCTTTTCCACGAAGCATGCCTTGTACTTCTCCACGCTTCCATCTGCTGCATACTTCACCTTGTAGATCCATCTGGGTCCCACCACCTTTTTCCCTTCAGGTCTTGGCACAACCTTCCATACCTGGTTTTTCATGATGGAGTCATACTCGTCAACCATAACCTCCTACCACACATCATGTTGTGTAGCCTGCTCAAAGTTGGAAGGTTCAGAGTTAATAAACTTTGCCATCAATGGCATATAACTGAGTCTCACTGGTGGTTTGCATCGTCTCATGGAGCTCTGTGGAGGATCCACCTGCCTGGAATCCTGAACTGTGGACCTGAGCCACTTAGGCCTTGGCCTATTGCCAACCTGCTGTGACTGCTGGATATCTGTCTCCTGCTGCAACTCATCCTCCAAGTCAATGACTGAGAAATCTTGTCCACCTGACTCCCTCTAACTACAAGAACTTGTTCCTTGTGTCTGTACCTGTACCTATACATCTGGCTCCTCCAACTTGATTCCCGTGTCCTATGCTGGCTACTGCTTTGCTGGTAAGTCCATAGATCTCCGCAAGGCCCTGTCCTCATCGAACAAGACATCCCTGCTCACAATGATCCTCTTGCGAGCAGGTATGTAATACCTTCTAAGTCTTGCTATATCCAACTAGTAACCCCTTCTCTTCAGAAGGGTCCAGCTTCTTCCTAGTGTTAGCATGAACATGACGATAGAAGACACTCCCAAATATGTGCATGTGACTCACATACGGCCGAGTGCCTGTGAAGACCTCCTCGAGTGTCTTCCTCCCTAAATCTGTGTGGGGACACCTGTTCTGAATGTACATTGCAGTCTTGTATGCCTCGGCCCAAAGGAATAGTGGTAATTCTTGATCAAATAGCATGTCCTTGGTTGCTCCTACCGTATTCCTATTCTTCTGCTCTGTAACTCCATTTCGTTGTGGGGTATGGGGCACAGTGTGTTCCTTCTTGATCCCCTCTGCCGAACAATACTCCATGAACTCATTTGAGGTGTACTCACCCTTGTTGTTTGTCATCAACAGTTGGATCTTCTTTCCTATTTGGTTTTCCATGAGAGTTTTGAACTCTCGGAACCTCTGAAAGACCTCTGACTTGGCCTTCAAGAA
Organism: Pseudotsuga menziesii; assembly: GCA_001517045.1. Taxonomy (NCBI): domain Eukaryota; kingdom Viridiplantae; phylum Streptophyta; class Pinopsida; order Pinales; family Pinaceae; genus Pseudotsuga; species Pseudotsuga menziesii. Next base: position 446,381 of record LPNX010764468.1, read on the forward strand.
ATAGATCCAGGTCTTCCTAGAATAGTCATCAATGAAGGTTACGCAGTAACTGTAACCACTGAAAGAATGGACACTCATAGCTCCGTATACATCTGAATGCACCAAGTCCAAGGGCTCCTTAGACTTGTGCTCACTCTGTGGGAAAGGCTTCCCAATGTTCTTCCCCAAAGAAAAACCCTTGTAGTGGTTATGCTTCTCCTCTTGTACCTGAGGAACTCCAATGACTACCTATCTCAAGTGCCTCAGTGCTCCATGGTGTAAGTGTGCCATCTTCCTATGCCACAACTCACCCTGACTGCTACTGTTGCTGCTGACTAGAGCCTTTGTAGGTTCAAAGTGTAGTCTATACACATTCCTGCTCCTTCTGCTAATCACCCGATCCAAGCTCCTATCTGACCCCTTGGGCTTGATATACACTCTATGGTCTTGAAACTTCACCTGATATCCCTTGTCCTCCGGAGTGGAGACTGATATGAGGTTCTTGGTCAATCTTGGAACATATAACATATCAACAAAACTGAGGGGTTTTCCAGACTCCCTTTGAAACGAAACAATGCCAACTCCTTGCGCCTGATACTGCTCATCATCACCCAGCTCAACGTGGATCCCTGTTCCACCCTCTTGCAAGTCTCTGAAGAATCTCTTCTGTCTAGTCATGTGACTAGATGCTCCATTGTCGATGTACCATATACTGCTCCCAGTCGTGCTTGCCATGCAAGCTATCAAGAAAAACTCCTCATCAAAGTTCCTGGTGAACTAATCCACCTCTACAAATCCAACCATCTGAGTGTTACTCTTCTTCTTCTTGTTTGGGCACTGGGAGGCAAAGTGTCCCTACTTGTGGAAGATAAAACACTTGACCTTTGACACGTCAAGGTTATTCTTACCATCCTTCTTCCTCTTTGCCTTACCCTTGCTCTTCCCTATAAGGGCTAGAGCCTCCTCATCCACAATCTGTTGGGCAATGCTAGATGAGCCTGATCCTTGACCCATGTGGGTCTCCTCCTGCAAAAAGTCATCCCATAGTCTTTTCCAATCAGGGAGCTTCTCCCTAGCCACAACACCTTTGACGAAGGTGTCCCATGGCTTAGAGAATCCATTGGGGGCTATCCGAACTAGCTCCTCATCCACTGTCTTAGAGCCAACAACACCAAGCTCATCCCTGATCTGTGTGAGCCTCGTGAGATAAAGCACCACTCCTTCTCCCTTGGCCATCTTGGTGCTGCACATCCTCTCTTGCAGCACCATCTTCTGGTTCTCGTTCTTGCTTTGGTACAGACTCTCTAAATACGTCCACATCTCTCTTGCGGTCTTCTTACCAGAAAGGTGAGGGACTATATAGTCCTTCACTCCATCCATGATAATCAATATGGATCTGGAATCAATCTTCTTCCAAGCTGCTAAATCTATTGGATCTGTGGGTGCAACCTTCATGGATTCAATGTGCTTCTCTGCATCACTGACGTCCAGGATCCTTGTGATCCTTTCTTTCCATGTAGGAAAGTTTTGAGCACCCTGGAGTCTATCCTCAACTCTCAACTGCACGGCCATAGTGAAGTGTTACCTGTCAAACCCTAGATCTGGAAGTATAGGTTTGTGTCTTCAATATATCTTCCCCTGATCTATCACTGCTGTTGCAAATCACTCATCTTTAACTCACCAGAGCTCTGATACCATGTAAATTTTCATTTAAAGCACAACTAGGGCTAAAACAATATATTTAAATTTGACTGAAATAACCACACATGAGCTTCTTTACAGTATGCAGTGGAATATAAAATTGAGAACCATTTACAACATCAAGCACATCAATAGAAACGACACAATCTTTTTGGGTAGAGACCCCCAGACAAAACCCAAGATGGGAAAACCGGTGAACAGTATGAGAGGATATTTCTATCAAGAAGATACAGAGCTTTTACAATATCTGAAAATCGATTTATGCCCTAGATGGCAAAATTCAAACACCCAAAATCACTGAGAAAAACCTGTGAGATGGCACAGTTCCCAAGGAAGCTTGCTGTTGTACGGCCTGCTGCTGTACAACTGTACGATGCTGCTGCTGTTTCTGTATGGTGTACCTCTTCCAAAGTCTCTTGTCTCTCTCCTCTGCGATTTAGGGCTGTCTTCCTGAGTTAGTGCTCCTTCGTCTTCTTCGCCAAAATTCTCTCTCTCACACTTCTTTCTCCGTCTCTGTCAAAATGCAACTTATTGGGCACTCTATATACTCATTAATTTCTTAACAAGCAGAGTGTTCAATATTAATTGTCAACCCAGGGAAGTCTGTTTATTTCAAAGGAAATTAGCAAATATATGCATAAACATTTTCAGTAGGTGATGAATAAAATTTAAATCACTCAATTCTAATCACTGCTCGGCCAACTCAGCTCCCTGTAAAGAATCAAATGAAATTACCAATCTAGGAATTGAAAAGAACTTCTGTTTCCTATCATATCAATCCTAAGGTTTATAGTCTAAGAATGAATCAACCTAGAATTACTCTTGCAGAAAATGGAAGTCTATATTATCAAATAAGAACGATCACTAATCATCTAAGTCACAGGACACTTCCAAATAGGGCCCGTGTCTCGTATTCCACGTGTCGGACACGACACTTGCCCTAATACGTGTCTGACACCAAAATTTTCGTGTCCTGAAATATGGACACCTTCCAGCATGTGTCGGGCACCTTCCAGCACATGTTGGACACGTGCTAGGAACGTGTCCTAATTTCTGGATATGTGTCCTGTCAAAAAGGGTATAGAGGAGGATGATGAGGAGGGTAGAGGAAAGAGCTACGACAGTAATGCTAATTTTGACATGGAGGAGTAGAGGGACGATTGATAGTGGCTAGTACCATTGATGAGCTATGCTATTCTTCCCTGTGGCTAATTAGTATTTTCATTTATCTAATGGTACTATAGATACTAGATCCAATACTAAGTGGTATCTACTTTATTTTGTATTTGTCGGTGGCATTCTCTCGATATCTATGTAATACATTTTGATTGTGTGGTTTAATAAAAAATATCAAATATGCAGTTTATGGTTCAAAGTTCATGATTCATTGATAATTTTATTATTGATTCATTATTGTCAAATTTCAATTGAATGATATTATCATTGATGTACATTGTATATACTTCTAGTTTTTAAAATATATAGATCTTATGTATTTTTTTAATATATATATATTACAAAATTATATATATATATATATATACAACGTGTCCCCCGTGTCCTATTTCCGGGGTCGTTATGTCTCGTGTCGAATACTCGTATTTTTTTGTCATTAATCAAAGCAAATGACCTATCTAATTTGGGCAAACTCTAAGAAAGATGAATAACACACAACACAGGAGTTGAGCGAGTCTGAAATAGTTATTAACATGCTTCTGCATAAAAGAAAGAATTAACTACACAGTCAACTGTCACACCACACCACTACAACAAGCCAAAAGGAAACATAATAATGCAATTACTTAATGAATGCAGTTGCAACTAACTATAAATATATCAAACTGAAATTCCACACTGAACCAAAATAACTAAACTAAAAGCATCTAATACTACCAATAACTCTATAAGAAGGCTGGCCTTGGCCTTCGAACAGAGATGCTGTCGAAAGCTCACAAAATCTACAACAGAGAAGTGCTGAGAATTGTTAGTCCTTTATTATTTTTCATCAAGATACAGTTACAGTCCCTTTGCTATAATCTCTTACAAATTGCCAACACTTGGCTCTCCTTGTCTGTGCGTACTTAGACAAGAGTGAAACTATTCAATTACATCAATTTCGGGCAGCCATGAAGATCCATGATCTTCAGGCTGCCGAATTAAATTAGAACAGTTATAGCTATTAATACATCGCATAAGATCAACTCATGAATAAATGAACTTCTAATTCGAGCTGTTTCACAAACTGACATGCCGAACTAAATGCGGAAGATACTCGGGGAGTTTCAACTACATGCGTGAAGGAGCATCCGAGATTCCTTCGCCAACAGCTTGGACCGGGTCATTGAATAGGCAACTGACGCGAAGCAGTACTAATTTCTGAATATGATGAGCTGTTGTAGTTGAGACATCTGTTGATTCTGAATCCTTCTTATAAATCATTGACAAATCAACACATGAAAGGTAAAATCATGATTGTAAGTAAAACCAAGCATAAAATGAAATAAGAAATAATGATTTATACCTGAGGTCTTTATGCTTGTTTGTGTGGAAAAGATGAGTATTCGGCTGTAAAATAAGGGGCAAGAATAAGGAGAAAAGATAAAAGTAAAACAGAGTAGGGAAAAAAGGGGTAATTTTAGGGCCCAACATTTCCCCCCAACTATCCGATTGCATGTTCCCATGCAACAATTCGAACTAGTCTGAATCTAAATATGACTCAAGACTTTTTCTATGAAAGTTTGTGAGGTTGAATGAAGAATCTGGTTTCTGCCCTGGTTGCAAAAATCCATTACTTATGATCAAAGCACCCCAGCAGTCTCTCTCAACCTTCTTTGTCATCCTGTAAGTGCCCTTGTAGTTTCTATCTGGCCACCAGATAAGAGGAAATCTAAACTTCAAACCTAGCCAACTTGGACCACAAGCCTCCATACATTTGACATAAGCAGGCACTCTAGGCAAGGCATACTTGAATTTTTCAAAGCAATAAGAGTCCTTTGCCCTTAAGGATACGGGAGAAAACTCCCATCGCTGACTGCTCCCTTGTAGGGCATAGTCCTGCTGCTGAGAAATCAAACCAACACAAGTGGAGATGACTTTGTGTTGAAATGCAACCAATTGATTGACTTTCTCCAGAGATAAAGATATTTCTTATGCTTGGAAATCAAAGGGACAGGAGCTCTAGGTTCACCACAAATACACAGAGTGGAGTTGTCCTCATTCCTTCGAAAGGTTTGTGGGGCACTCCACCAATGCACATGGTTGGTGACAAAAGAGGTGAATGATCTTAAATGAATATCCCCAATATGGGGAACTGGGTTAGCTTGAGAGTCCATTAAACATGCCATCTCATGCAAGTATAACTCACATAACAAATTTTGCTCGGAAAATTCACTCTGGGTGAAAGTTTCCAAGAACTGAGAAGGTGTTACAATCTGCCAAGGCCTCCCTTCTTTGAAAGCCTTAATTTTGAACATAGTCATCTGTTCAAAAAAGAATATAGGATAGGACAGGGAGGGGGCTCTGCAGCTCAATAATTCGTGAGTTAAGGTGAGCATCTATTCTTTTTCTTTCTCCATAGATTCATATTTCCTTAACTCCTTTAATTTCTCCTGCATCTTCTCCCACCGAATTTTTTGAAAGAATATTTCTTTGGCCCATTTTTGCCTCAACTCTTGTATGATCTTTTTATGCTTAATAAGGGAAATCATTCCTTCATCAAAGTGGCTTACATGATGCTTCCACTTACTTACCTCAAGCTTTAATAATGATAACTCTTTTGCCAATTCTTGCTTGTCTTCACCTATGAATTACTCCTGAAATTCTGCAACCTCCACTTGTGTTGCTGCTTCCTGTGTTTGAACATTTATAATGTGGGCTGTTGTTTCCGGAGTTTCGACAATTTCAGTTTGAACGGCTACCTCTTGAGTTTCAACAGTTTCAGTAATTTCAGTTTGAACTGCTACCTCTTAAGTTTCAACAGTTTTGGTTTAAACTGTTGTTTCAGCAATTGTTTTTAGAAACACTGGTTCTTGTGTAACAGTGTTTAATTCCTTCAATTCTAGCATAGTAGCTTCAACAACATTATTGAAGGCATTGGTTCTTGTGTTTCAGTGTCCTGTTCTGTCTCCATATCTTCGGGCTGTTGGACTCTCTCCTGCATTATCTCTGCATTATCACCCGATTGTTGCTCTTGATCTGGAAGTGAATTGAATTCCCTATGATTGCTTTCAGAAGGGAGAAATTCAGTATGTCCTGAGTGTTGAGGCTGCAGTGCCTCATTTTCCTGTAATTCCTGCATAGGAATCAAATCCACTTCCAATATTGATTCCACATTTTGTGTCTCATCTCTTCTTTGACCTGAATGTGTCAATTTCTGGGTTGCTATCTCCATCTTCTCAACCTTATATCCGAACAATTTGAATAAATATCCACATTCAGGACATAACAATTCTTCCTTCTCCGGAATGGAAAGTGGGTTTTCAAACTGATTAGCAGCTTCTGCCAAGGTTTCTAAGCTTCGTTTTGCTTGCTTTTAACTCACTTCCTTCCACTTTTCCAATTCTTCTCTAAGTACTCGCACATCCTCCTTTAACAATTCATCTTCATACTACAAATTTTCTAACTGGGGCTGGCCTTCAGCAGGTTCTTGTGTAACAGTGGCTTAAAATGGGAATCAGTGGGTAACCTAGGTCTTAAAATGGGACTTTCAATACTTGCAACTTCTGCTGCCCAAGAATCCCTTTTTCTGCTTCTCCTGGATGATTCTCGATCTTTTCCTCTTTCTTTGTGGTGTACGAAAGACAAAGACTTCTCCAGTTTCTGCTAAGGGTTCCTCTTCCTCAATTATGGTTCCTCTTATCTCAGAGGAAGTTTCAATATCAACAATTTGAGGTCTTATTTCCCCAATTTTTGCAACTTCTCCTTCATCTACTACCGCATTCGCAGCTCCAGCTTCCATTGTCGTTTCTTTTTCAGTTGTTCCCACTTTTGTTTCTGCTACTTCTGCTAATGGCATGGCTTCTTCTATCACCACCGTTGCTCCAATCATCTCTTCTATGGGGTTCACTGCTGCTGCAGCTTCCCCTGAATCTTCCTCTTTCTCATCTTCACCTTCTTTCAAATCTTCATCCCTCTCCCCAGTTGAACTTGAGGAGCTCTGTTCAACCTCTCTGTCCCCAATATGCCCTACGATAGGTGCTCAATGCACCCCAACTCCAACAAGAAATTGTTCCCATGTTAAGTTTTTCTGTGCCAAAGATCTTTGCACCAATAATTTAATCAACCCATGGTTTGTGATAGAACACAGTGGGTGCCTAGATGTCTTAACATAATGTGCCATGTTTTGTGTGTGAAAGATAAAATGACATATTTATAAGTCTTCCATGGCGTAAGTGAGAAAGTAGGACAAAATCGTAAATGTAAACAACTCTATATCTTCCTTCACATGTAATGTACCTTTTAGGAAGACAACGACGTGGTCCCAGGGTCTTGGTAATGTCTCAAGTGCTATTCCTCTAGACCTTTGCTGCACCTACTGCTAGAAAATCCTCAACTGCTATCAAATTGTGTCTCTTTCGGCAGAACCAACGATTCCCAATCCGAGGCAATCCCATGACTTCTGCTAAATCCCGTTCTGAGACAACTATTCTCAACCCTCTGATCTATGAGTGTTCTCCAGTCAAGTTCATGGCGAACTGGAATGTTGTTTCTCCATGGAAACCATTCAATCTTTGGAAGTATTCAATCCATCCGGCTTCATGAAAGATGGCAAAGACCTCTTTGTTTGCATGCAGAGCGTCTAGATTATTGGGTTCATTCTTGACCGGAGGACCCATATGTGTTTCCTTGACAAATTGTGATGGAAGATGTAGTAATTTGCTGTATCAGTCGCTGGATTTGCAGCAATCAGACACAATAATCAAATTGCAAAGGTTTGTATGGGTATTTTGAAAATTTGGCGAAATTAAGAACATGATATTTTAACAGATTATGAGAGATTGGATGATGGTTGTTTAAGAAGTGCAAGCAGAATAATTTTGAAAAGAAAATTAATGGGCTACGGAGGAATGTCAGGGAGTAAAAAGGTATAATCATTTATAATATATCATTTCACACTTGAATATCATTTCGCACTTGATCATATTCATAATCAGAACTCGTACCTGATCATCGTCACCCGAGCCGTCATTTTCCTGATATGATTGCCTTTTGATGCCTAATAATTAAGAGGGGTATAATTACGCACGCGCAATTTCAGAACAAATCAGTCGTCATGCATTAAACCGGTTAAGCACGTTTGTGTTAGCATTGATTTCCTAAGGACGTGAAGGGACTGTAGTGGATCTCATTATGACACAATAATATTTTGTTGGAAATTCGTCTGAGATGTGGCGAAATTTCAGTGATATTTTCAGCAACAATATTGGCAGAGTTACAACAAAAATTGGCGGAAAAATGACAGAGTTGCAGCGTGAAATAACCAACTTTGATGGAAAAACTAGCGGAGTTGTAGGCTTGCAGCGAAAATGGCCAATCTTAGTGGGAAAATAGCGGAGTTGCAGCGAAAAATGGCCAATTTTAGTGGGAAAATTAGTGTAGTTGCAACGAAGAGTGGCCAATTTTAGTGGGAAAAATAGCGGAGTTGCAGCTGAAAAATGGTCAATTTTAGTGGGAAAAATAGCAGAGTTGCAACGAAAAACAACCAATTTTAGTCGGAAAAATAGTGGACTTGCAGCGAAAAATGACTAATTTTAGTGGGAAAAATAGTGGAGTTGTAGCAGATAAAATGGCAAAAAATAGCCGAGTTGCAGTGGAAAATGGCCAAAAATAGAGGAGTTGTAGTGGATAAAATTAAGCAGTTAAATGGGTTTTCTGCTAAGAAAAATTTGAACGGAGCTTGATAGAAATATGGGGAAATGATAAATTTCTCTATTAGAGGTCTGCAATCTTGTTTACTTTCTCTTTCAAGGAATAATATCGATGAAGAAGGATCGTTCAGAATTCTGCTATCGCTTGGCCCGTCGCGACTGCTTCTTCTGCATGAACCTGAGCGTGAATTTTCGTTCACAATTCTTAAAAACAACACCCAATAATAACTTAAAAAAACAAACAAACAACAAAAATCAAACAATTTATTTATATAAAATTTCTGTGTGGATTTTGCAGTAGATTTAGAAAATTTTAGGAACAAGGGAAGAACCTTGCTCCTGTACCAATTGATTGTCCGGATCAGCTGCAACATGAGAGATAAATGCATCCTTTGAGATAGGTTTATGATAAAGCCGTAACCGATGACCATTTGCAAACAGAGGTGTCTGATTTTCATCGATAGTGGTCAAACAGATGGTTCCATTGTCAAATACCCTATCTATTCTGTAGGGTCCAAGCCATCTTGTGCATAACTTGCCTTTGAAATCCCTTTTGAACCGTCAATCATATAGCAAAGCTTAGTCTCCTTCACAAAATGCCTTTTTCTTTATAAATATATCGTGCCATTTGGAGCGTTGCTGTTGAATTAATGTCGTGTGATGTACAACAATGGTGCGCTTCTCATCTAATTCATTCAATTGATTCAGTCGGTTATTCTGAGCCTTTGTTAAGTCTAGGTTTTCCTTTGTGGCTGTTCTCAAGGTTTTGATTTCGAACTCAATAGGGAGAACAACACTCTTTTCGTACACCAGTTCATATGGGGAGAATCCTATAGTGTTGCGCCATGTAGTACGATAGGCCCAAAATGCTTCTGGAAGCCTTTCAGTCCAATCTCTACGATGACTCTTCACTATTTTTGTAAGGATTGACTCGAATACCTTGTTCGTACTTTCCACCTTCCCATTGCCTTGTGGATGGTATGGAGAGGTTACTCGATACTGAATATGATACTTCTGAAACAAGGCCTCCATTTTACGGGACACAAACTGTGGTCCTCCGTCTGTTACGATCTCTGTGGGTACTCCAAAGCAGGTGAAGATATTTGTATATAAAAAGTCTATTACAGCTTGATCGTTGGATTTTACCAAAGCCACAACTTCCACCCACTTAGTCATATAATCAATGCAAACCAAAATGTAAACCTTTTGTCTTGATGGAGGGTTGATAGGCCCTACAAACTCCACAACCCATCTATCAACAGGTTCAACCACTAACTGTGGCTGAAGTGGCATTTCATCCAATTTGTTCAGCTTAAACATACTTCCTCGAATCCTGAAACATAGTTGGCCAAAAATACCCCATCCTTAATGCTTTATGGCCAGTTCTTTTATTAGCAAAATGCCCCCCACAAGGCTTTGTTATCACCAACCTTGTAGTTTCCTATGTGAGGTGGATCCAGGATGTATGGTGGAGGGACCAACAACTAAGGAGGTGGAACCAAGATTGCCTCGACTCCCAAATGGATGGTTATCACGCCAATCGAGGTAGTCTTCGCTTTATGTTATCTTAGCCCAAGACAACAAAGGGGGAGACCCGGATCTACTCCTGACAGGAGAGATCAAACCTAGACACCAGATCAAATCAAATGGACTTGAGGTACACAAGGTGTAAGGTAATGGAAACCCTAGATCTATGGATGATGTCACTAGGTGAACCAAGGCTTTGGATTATGGTTTAGGAAGTGTGAGGCTTGATCCAAAGTGGGACACAAGTGACCTATGAAGTAAATACTAGATCTGGGGTTAAGGTACTAGCAATAGGTGAAGATATCCGCTGCCTTGGGAAACATAACCAATGCAGGGAGGGCAAGGATAGGATTGGGGCTATCTAGTACCCAATGACAGACTTGATGAAAGATATGACAATGTCAAAGTACCCGAGTCACCATGGAAAAGTCAAATATTAGGACAAAGAGGCCAAAGAGGGTGTAGTGCTAGGGTTGGAGATTAGTGCATGTTAGATCCAGGGAAATGGAGTCACTATCTGCCCAGCATTGTAGGAAACCCACCTGGGAAATAGCCCGATCTACAAACCCAAAAAGGTATTTGGCCGAAAAAGTTAGACCACGGGAAAAACTAGCTGCAGGATGGCTAGCGCTAGGGTTTGGGAGGTCAGTTTATCAGATCTAGGGAAACCTGTCAAATTCTAGTCAACGTTGAAGGTGATTTGTTGAGAGGATGACCCGATCTACAAACCCACGAAGGTATTTTGCTGGAAAAATCAGATCATAGAAAAAGTCAGAAAAATGGTGGATAGTGCTAGGGTTTGGGAGGTCATTTTCTTAGATCTAGGGAAAACCAACCACTTTCAGATCAATGTTGAGGGTGATATGGTTAGGGGATGACCCGATCTACAAAACCCAGCAGTGGTTTGGCTCGAGATCAAGCGGTCCGTTTTTTAGTATTTTTTGGTTTCTCTTATTATAGAATTTTCAGTGTAAAATGAAGAAAAGTAGAGGCCAATGGATTGAGATCTGGAAGAAAGGGACTAACTTGTAGATCTTACCTGGAAAACCTTGTAGATGCCTTGAGGATGATGATCCCTGCTATCCCGATCAATTTGAGAAGCTTTGAGTGAGTTCTATGTCCAACGTTTTGCCCCAAGGAGTCAATGCGCCCTCTCTCCTGCACAACAAACGTCAACCATATCAGATTTGTTGCAACATGAGGAAAAAGCTAAATGCTACAGAAAAATAGCAAGAATAAATCATAGATCGCAATGACACTAATGAAAACCTCCTGATAAAAACGAAGACAATCCAAGCGAGCTGAGGTCCCCTTGCAAAAACATCCAAGCTGAAGTCGCCCTCTTGTAGACAAGACAAAGATTCCCGAAAAAACGATATAGATTTCACAACAATTTCCCAAATTCTAGGAAGCAAAAGACTTTCCAATCACCATCTAATAAAACCAGATGCAAAGGAGATCCAAGAATATCCACAAGAAAAGTTTTTCTATTATTCAGATCCAAGAGCCAAAGACCCCTTACAAATGAGAAGCTCTCTTCTTTAAATAGGAACGAGAGAACCAAAATCCTAACCACTTTTTCAAATGAGTGGCTAAGATTAAAAGATACAAATGTCTAATCAATGGTTGAGATGAGCTCAACATACAATACATAGATCAATATAACAATATAATATAAAAGTGGACTAAATCACTCAAAGGGAGGGGACCCCACTCAACAAGAAATAAATGAAGCACATGGTGGGTCCATGGAGTGTTAACTAACTCCCTCTAGGTGTCCCCATGGTACAATAAAAATAATATATTTTTTAAAATGGGAAATTGTGCCTCCATGAGGAAATCGTGAGCCTCCCAAAAGCTCCAGAAAATAATATAAAATGCCCGAAAATATAGGTGTGGGCCCAATTAGATGCCGCAACTACTGGAGAAGGTGCCGAGGACATCACTCTCATCATCATGACTCATCCCATGCCATTTCCTTGCCTCAGTAGCCCAAATCGAATTCCTCGGTGGCCATTTAATTATTTTTTAACCTGCCTTGGGAAACATGAACTGGCCAAAACAGCCTCCTAGGGTGCCTACGTTATCCAACTGAGCCTACTAGGATCTCTGGGAGGGGGGTAATATGGTGCAATCAAGTGGCTAGACCCCCTATTCCCCATACATTTCCCTAGGAGATCCAATAAGATCATCTCCCTGCTCAGACATGACTTCCAGTGAAACAAAATTGCACCATAAGAGTAAAATGAGCCTAATCATCTCTGTAAGTGCCCGGATCTAACAACACGCTGTCACATTGGACTCAGAGAGTCCAAATCCATATAAGGTATATACGCATACCCATTCCAGGTCTCTTCCTGGTCATCTGCAATATCCAATAGACAAAATAATCACCTGTAATTGACCAGATACCAATAATATAACTCAGGCTGTCATCCATGTGCTGCAAGTGTTAAAAGGATACAACATACTCTATAAATCATTTAAGTAACAAACATAACAAATAACAATCACTTCACTAGTGGTACATCAACCAAATACGTATATAAGGTTTTATTTATTATAACTCAGACCCGACTTTCAAAACCATACCACTTCATAGTTGTAGGGAATTTGCTAGTGAAGGGTGAAGGCTAAAATCCATAGGGTTAGGCCAAAGCATGACTGACCACTCAACACTGTGACACTTTGGATATGGAAAGGGGATTCTCACTATAGCCATATGCCATACAAAACAACAACAAAGGGGATGGTGGTGCCTCACAAATGGGTGAACTACTTCAGAGGCGCTTACTCATGTTGACAAATGCTCACAATCCAACTCAATACAAGTAAGGACAGCAATCTTTAGATATAACTTTTTAGGAACCATTGCTTTTTGGGCCTTTGATTTTCCATAGCTTTTGTCCACGTATTTTTATACGGACTTTTATCATTTAGGATTTATGCATTCATGTATGTTGAAAAACACTACTTTTCATGAATGTTTAAGATACCTCATTGCAATATTTTCAGAGCCAATTTCATTAGGGTAGCCTTGCATTCACGTATGTTGAAAAACACTACTTTTCATGAATGGGCTTTTTATAAGATATTCATTGTATTTCCAAACACCTTGTATTAATGGAAGCGCTACTTGTTTCAGGTAAGCAAACACATCGTAGGAAACTCAGAGCCGAGACACAAATAAATAGGGAGGCTTGTCCAACAAAGGCTCTAGCGGGGAAAGGTCCTCCATGCTACAAGTAAAGTAGTAAGCCAGGCTAAAACAAAATTAGAAGGTAATGGATGGGTGGAGACAATGAATGATGAAACCAACACTAGAAAGCCAAAGTATGGTGGGAATGACTACCTCTATTCTCCCTAAGGAGAGTAAAACCAATGAGTATAGGTCAAGAACTTCAAACTCTGAGTAGGGACATCAATACATAATACAGATACATCCAAGTCCACATATTTATATGACCGCCAGATCATGATACTAAATGCTAACACATGTCACAAAAATGAGTATAAGAGCAATGATAACCATAACACAATATAATATAAGCCGAGTCATAAGCATGAAAATAATCCATCTGAACCAACATCTGTCCAATGAGAAAACACTGATGCAAATTTGGGCACTGCTAATTGCTCTGTACATGACTAAATGGCTACATCGGTCCTCAAATCTGAGTGTCTTGAGACTCAGTCCTGGCATGGGAAAGTACTATAGTCCATAAATAAAATAATGATCCATCATAAATGCTCATCTCAGCATCTCATCTTGAGGAGATGTGGCTGGAAAAGTGTACTGAATCTGAAAAATAGATTATGGTAGCCTGAATACTATATATGTGATAACAGGCTCATCATGGCAGGCCTTCAAAATACTATGGATCTCATCCTCCCTCACACAACACCTGTTTTCCAAATCAGGCCCTGTGTAGAAGAGGCGGCCTCTGATCCAGCAGTATCTCGCACTCTGTTGTATGATCCTTCTATTCTCCTGTTTGGACAAGTGCATTGGAAGTCTACCTGCATCTAAGTAATTAGTAATGTTAGCGTACCATGGGGAATAAGTTTAGACTGCGAATAAGTGTTCATTAGGAAAGGAGTCTTTGATTGGTGAATCATCATCATTATTAGTTAGTCAAGAAAGGAAATCTACAGCCACGTTTTCCTTTCGTGGTCTGTCAACAATGGTTATATCGAATTCTTGAAGTAACATCAACCACCTAGTCACTCTAGCATTAGTAATAGGTTTATTCATCAAATATCTAATAGCTGAGTGGTCAGTATGTACAACAGTAGAATAACTAGTAATATAATGCCTAAATTTATTGATGGCATAAAAAATGGCAAGGAACTGCTTTTCTATTACCGTATAGTTCAGTTCAGCAAGAGCCAGATTCTTACTAACATAGTAGATATTGTACGGGCAGTGACCTTCCCGTTGTCCCAAAACTGCTCCAATGGTTGTATCTGAAGCATCGAAAGAGATATGAAAAGGCAGGGCCGAATTAGGCCCTCTCAAGATAGGTGTTGTAGATAGCCTTTTCTTCATTTCTGAAAATGCTGCCTGGCATGCATCTGTCCAAACAAATTGTGCATCTTTCATCAGTAAAGTAAATAAAGGGGATGCCGATTTGGAAATTTTTTCTATAAATCGCTTGTAATAACCAGCATGGCCAAGAAAACTTCTTACCTCTTTCTATGACCCAGGAGTAGGGATATTTGAAATTACCTTTATCTTGGCTGGATCTACCTAGATTCCTGCAGCAAAGATAAAATGTCCCGGAACTACACCTTCACTCATCATCATGACACTTTTCAGTGCTCAGGGATAGGTGTGTCTGTTCATAGCGTTTTAGAACTTTTTCCAAGTTCTTTAGAGCTTCATCAAAACTGTTACCATATGGAGTGAAATAATCCATAAAAACTTCTATGCAGTCATTTACCATATCAAAGAAAATTCTAATTACAACCCATTGAAATGTAGCTGGCACATTACACAACCCAAAAGGAAGCACCCTGTATGCAAAGGTGCCCCAAGGACAAGTGAAGGTGGTTTTGTCTTGGTCTTCAGGGGCAATCTAGATCTGGTTATATCCACTAAAACCATCCAGAAGAGAAAAGAACCGTTTTCCAGACGTGGTGTCTTAAACCTGATCGATAAAAGGAAAAGGGAAGTGGTCTTTCTGTGTTGCTTTATTCAGTTCTCTGTAATCTACACAGACTCTCCATTTCTAATTTTTCTTAGGTACGATCACTAGTGGGAAAACCCACTCACTGTCTGAAATAGGGTAGATAAAACCTTCCTCTACAAGGTTTTGTATTTCCTCCTTCACGATGTCTCTCAAATTCGGGTTCATTCTGCATTGAGGTTGGCGTACAAGATTTGAATCATTCTTAATATAAATATGGTGAGTATACAGTCCTGAGGGAATACCCATAATGTCTGTATACTCCCAAGCAAAAGCCCCCTTATGCTGTTTCAATACCATAACGAGACATTCTAGTTCATCGATTTTGAGATTAGGATTAATGTTCAATGTTTTCCTTGGTTTGATTTCTAAGAGATCACTCTTTGAATTATCAATTACTGGGATTATTTCAGTGTTACTGACTAAGACTTCTTCTGTAAGTTCTTCTTGTTCTTGTTCTTTTAAGGTGTTGTTTAGGATCTGATATGCTTGTCGAGTGACAGATGTAGGCTCGCTAATAAAATTACAGATGGTGTCTTTTTGAGTTTTTGTTTTAAAAGTCAGGGGCCTCCCAATCATTAGTAATGGCTGAGTACCTTCCTCCTCTTTCAAATCCATCCATAATGGAAGTTCTACGTCTAAGCTTGGTCTGGCTGGAGGATATAAGGTCAGATTTTTTATGGCGACTCCATCAGAAATTGTCATGGATCCTGATATACAACTAATACAGGCATTAGCTGTAGCTAGCCATGGTCTCCCTAAGATTAATGGGTGTCCCCCCAGCTACGACTTGGGTTGTAAAACAACAAATTCTACAGGGTACTCCCATGAGTCAATGGAGACTACCAGGTTGTTAACGATTCCTTCCGGTTTGATAGTGGATCTGTCAACCATCTCTAATATGGTTCAGGTAGGCCTGAGATCAACGAGCCCTAATTTCCTTATGGTCTCTATGGTCATAACGTTTATTGAAGCATCTAAATCAACCAAAACATTAGGGGTTTAGATGTTCCCAATACATACTGTAACAGTGGGGTTACTTAGGTCATCGTATTTAGCCAATGGAGCTCTCCCCATCATAAGTTCAGATAACTTCCCCACTACATGCACTGTAGGAGGATCCTTAGGCTTCCTTCCTGTTTTTTTTACAATCAGGTCTCTAACAGTCTTGGCATAGATAGGTACATCATGTAGTGCTTATAATGGTGGAATTCTTACATAAATATTTTTCAACTCTCCTAAAAGGTTGAAACTAGGTTGTTCCACAACCTTTTGCAAGGTTAATTGTTCAGGATACGGTGGTTCTCTCAAAGACTGTGTAGGTTGAGTCTTAGTACGTGTCTCTGCAAGTCTCTCAGCTGGTGTTTCATCATGTATCTTAATCGGTTTTTTAGATGGTGTTTCAACATCCTCAATAATGGGGATTGCTGAACTGAATGAATTTTCAAATCATGGATTCATTCCTTCGTCGATCATAGAGGATGAAACATCCTCAATGACGATTGGATCCACTACCCTCCCTGATTGTAAGTGTAAATCATTGCAAGAGAGAGGGGAAATGGAGTAAGCTGGGATGTTGGAAGTTTCGAATTGTTGCACCGCCTTATTATTAGGATTGGGGTTAGGTTGAGAAGGAAGTTAAGGACAGTGTGGTGCACCCATTAGTGTAGCATTATTTGGGAGTTGCAGATGTGGTTGCTGATACTGCAGATAGGATGGCTGATTATGGGAAAACTGGTTCCCTGGATAAGTGTTTTTCCATCCCGGAGACCAAGGGGCTTGTTGGTTTGGATGCGGTGCCCATGAAGTCCAAGGGTTCAGATATTGTACTGCAGGTTGCGAAGGTTGATGCCACTGTGTATTAGAATATGAGTATTGTGGAGGAAATTGATTATTAACATTATTCTAGGAATTGAAAGGGGTAGGCTCAGAATTCATACCTGGAATCCAAGGTTGCAACGACTTCTTCTACGAAATGAAACATGCCTTCTCTGTGTCTACAGTGGATGCTTCAAAGACTGCTTTGGCCTTTGGAAATGAGGGGCAATCCTTAGTATCATTCTCCAATTCGCACAGACCACACACCTCCACCTTATCAAGTGGGCATTCTCTCAGCGGGTGCTTCTTCCTGCACTTAGGGAAGAACACCCCAAGTACCAGATATTCAGCCACTTGTTTCTGTTTTGCTCTCATGACATCCAGCTGTGAAGAGATCGAACTTATCATGTTAGTTTTAAAATTCTTGAGGAGATTTCCAATCTCTACCTGAGTAGCTCCTCCGCTAGTTGACTTCTATGCTCGTGAGAAACATCTCGGTCCCTTGTACTAGTTTTGGAAGACCCTCTAGAGTATCGTTGACATAAGTCCACAATATGATTAAAAGGTTCTTTGGAGATGTCTCCCTTCCCTAACATATTAAGCATGTCCAGACAGTCTTCTCTTATTCCCCGCAACAAAATGATCTTGAGGACATCCCTTCCAATAGTGGTATGGCCTGATCTCTACACATTATACAAAAGCCTTTCCACAAAATCCTCCAAACTTTCATCATTTTTTTGCACCATCTTTCTCTATTATCCTTTGTTCTGCAATATTCTTGGTATTTCACAAGGAATACCTGTTTCATCTGATCCCATGTCGTAACTGTCTCGCCACCCAAGCTCATAAACCAACATAGGGCATTATCTTTCAGGGTGGCATGAAATAATTTCAGTTTCTGCTCACTGGAGATATAGTCATAACTTTGACAGAGAATGTCGAACTCGAAGAGGAATTCATCTGGATTCTCTATGGACTTCCCATGAAAGTGAGGTAACACTGAAGGTGAAATATTTTTCACAAGGGCCTGTCCAGATGTTTGTCGAATAGGGAACTGAAGTGTAGCGACTGTCTCCTCATGCTTAAGGTCGCCATTATCATTATTATTTTCCCCTACTTCGTCACAATTGTCATGGTGACGCTTGTTATTCATGATTACCTCTTCCTCTTGATTTTCTTGCTCCTTATGGTCTTCAAACTTTTGTTGCAGCTCCTACTGATTTCTCCACAGTTGACACTGATGCCTCCAGCCTAGAAGAAACATGGCTTCTTCTCACAAATGATGGTCCTCGATATCGAGCTCTAGTAGAAGAATCAACCGTGGAAATTAGTTCATCAATTCTTTCTTCCTAAGCCTGGGCTATAACCACGACCTCTCCACGTGCCAAGTTACTATTTTGGGGGGTTCTGGGAATGTCCCGTTGAGTTCTTCCCATATTCATGCAAACTTATGAATCATGCAAGCTTATAAATCATACTTGATCCTCGGGTAAGGAACCCGTTCGGTCTATTGAAGGATGCGTAGCTCTTCACTACGTCTTATCACTCTTGCACCTGAGAATCAAAACTGCTAAAGAAATTGAATCAATTCAACTACTAACTATGTCTATCAATTACCTTCCCCGACAACGACGCCAAAATGTTGGGAACTCTATATACTCATTAATTTCTTAGCAAGCAGAGTGTTCAATATTAATTGTCAACCCAGGGAAGTCTGTTTATTTCAATGGCAATTAGCAAAATATATGCATAAACATTTTTAGTAGCTGATGAATAAAATGTAAATCACTCAATTCTAATCATTGCTTAGCCAACTCAGCTCCCTATAAATAATCAAATGAAATTACCAATCTAGGAATTGAAAAGAACTTATGTTTCCTATCATATCAATCCTAAGGTTTATAGTTTAAGAATAAATCAACCTAGAATTAATCTTGTAGAAAATGGAAGTCTATATTACCAAATCAGAATGATCACTAATCATTAATCAAAGCAACAAATTCATCAAAGCAAATGACCTATCTAATTTGGGCAAACTATAAGAAAGATAAATAACACACAACACAGGAGTTGAGTGATTCTGAAACAATTATTAACACACATTTGCATAAAAGAAAGAATTAACTACAAAGTCGACTGTCACACCACACCACTAGAGCAAGCCAAAAGGAAACCTGATAATGCAATTACTTAATGAATGCAGTTGCAACTAACTATACATATATGAAACTGAAATTCCACACTGAACCAAAATACTAAACTAAAAACATCTAATACTACCAGCAACTCTGTAAGAAGGTGGGACCTAGCGTTCAAACAGAGATGCTGTCAAAAGCTCACAAAATCTACAACAGAGAAGTGCTAAGAATTGTTACTCCTTTATTAATTTTCATCAAGATACAGTTACAGTACCTATGCTATAATCTCTTACAAATTACCAACCCTTGGCTCTCCTTGCCTATGCATACTTATACAAGAGTGAAACTGTTATGTTACATCAATATCGGGCAGCCATGAAGATCTACGATCTCCAGGCTGCCGAATTAAATCAGAACAGTTACAGCTATTACATAAGATCAGATCATGAATAAATGAAATTTAAATTGAGTTGTTTCAGAAACTGACATGCCTAGCTAAATGAAAAAAATACTCGGGGAGTTTCAGCTACATGTGTGAAGGAGCATCCGAGATTCCTTCACCAACAGCTTGGACCGGGTCATTGAACATGCAGCTGACGCCAAGAAGTACTAATTTCTAAACATGACGAGTTGTTGTAGTTGAGACACCTAGTGATTCTGAATCCTTCTTACAAATCATTGATAGATCAGCACAAATGAAAGGTAAAATTCATTATTGTAAGTAAAACCAAGCATAAAATGAAATAAGAAATAATGATTTATACCTGAGGTCTTCATGCTTGTTTGTGTGGAAACGATAAGGATTCAGTTGTAAAATAGGGGGCAAGAATAAGGAGAAAAGATAAAACAGAGTAGGGAAAAAGGGGGTAATTTCAGGGCCGAACACAACCATGTCCTCTCCACCAATTGATCTCTCTTCTATAACTTTAGGTAAAGCAAAAACCCTAATTTCACTTTCACTTAAAGTCAATAAACAAATAGATCACTTTAATTATTTTAGGAAAAATAATTAAATACAATTGGCCTCCTAATTTAAGTTTTCTGCATGCAATAACACATGCATGCAGGAAGACCTTCCTTGTTGCTACTAGTTTAACATGCAATACCTAAGAAGAGGTTTGCACCTTGGGAGATTTGATCCCTCTCGATGCTTGATAGAGCCTAGGATTTGGATCTAGGCTGGTAGCTACCAATCTCTGTCAAACAACTTAATTTGCTGACAACTGTGATTTACTATGACATAAGCTAGGATGATACATTAGATGGATGGATTTTGGTTGAGGTGTTTTGTCAAACACTTGTTTCTTCCTGCTGTTGGTTTGCTCTGATTATGCTTTGACAAGTAATATGCTTTTTTTGTGGTACATGCCTTAATGTGGTAAACACAATTAAACTTACAACATAATTCTCATACATTGAATATTAAACAATCCCAAACCACACTCTCATAACTTAAAAAAAAAACACTATTATCTAATCTATTTTTCTAGACAGTAGTAAAGCAACAAGTAAATCTGATATGAATCTTGTAATACTGATGTTCACATGCCTGGGAAAGTATGGAACAGATCTGGGATTAAATCTTGCTATACACTGGAACCTTCCGCCTTCATAAATTGATGTTGTAGTAGCATGACATTTGAATGAGTTGGAATCTGAAATTTATTAGCTTCAGTCTGTATCTTGAATACAGAGATAAAATAAAGTTATCACACCATTCAATAGCTGGGATTGAT
>LPNX010764468.1:467359-501906 GCA_001517045.1 Pseudotsuga menziesii
ATGAACACTATATAAATGCACAAAATAAGTCCTGTAACAGCTTGTAAACTCTTTAATACAATCTTAGGGCTCTCCTTACAGTAAATTCATATGGGAATGGAAGTGTATATACTATGATGGAAAGTGTATGTTTTCCAAAACACCCAGCAACATAAAAATGGAGATATTTTTCCTGATATCCAACAAAATGAGACAATAATACCCACAGTTCAAACGAAATGTAGTCAAGATACCAGCTCCTTGGAAGGACCACGATTTGGCTGTAGAAAAGGGCATAGAAATTTAAGTGCACTCAAAAAAATGTCATCCCCTCCACACAGTCCGAGACCATGGAAATATACTGCTCCTTTCTTCCACGAGTTGACAGGGAGATCTACCTCTGCTAACACATGGATGAATGAGTTGATCTTAATGTTCTCTCTAGGGGTGTGCCCTTCCCTTCATGGCCAAAATAATAGCAACTGCGCACTCTATGTAAAGGAAGCTAAGATGACAGTGCGCCCTCTCCATGTGGTCTCGGTCTTCATAGATACACCCTCTCACCATTAGGGAAACACTAAAGCCTCTACAAATCTTCACAAATCATAGATCTGGAAATAGAAAGAAAACAATCTCATACCTCGGCAGTGAAGAACAGTGAGAAATCTGAGATGATTCCACCTCAAGAAATGGCTAGGATGGGTAGTCTCGACTCTCACCATCGAAACAATTCGCCTCCTCCTAGGGTTTCGTCCAAGAGAAGTTTAGAAGCTCAAGAGCTCTCTTTTCGAAAATGTAAATAGACAAGAATGAGAGAATGAGCTCTCATGCCTTTTTTTGTAATTTCACTTTGCCCCTTTTGTGACTTTTCAACTTCTCTTGACCTTTTCTCATTAAAATATTAAAAAGTGACCTTTTTTTATGAAAAAGTGACTCCCCTATTTACTTTTTACTTTCAATTTGAGTACTTTATAACTTCACTTTTTACTTCCTACTCAATTTAATATAAAGTGGCTTTTATAAAGCCACTTTAAATAAATTAACTATTAATGTCACTTTATAAAGTTCTTTTAGCCTAGGTGACATTAATAATTAATTAATTCCCTTCTTTCATCGACTATAGCCTATGGGAACTAGATAGGCTAGTGTGTTGCATCCTGGAGAGTCATTCGAAAAGGGCCATTACATTCAATCGTCCAAAGAGTAGATCAACGGATTTATTTAAGTGATCTCATGGATATATAAAGATTTCAAATTATTATTAAACCCATTATCTTAAGATTGACAATGTCGGAAATGTTCCTGGGTTTTTATTTTTCTTTTGGTTATTAATGTATGGATCAAGGGTCTCTAATTGTCACTGAGCTTTAGGCCTTCATCCCTGTTTAAATTGTTCTGGCTCATTTCAATTTCCAATGATTCCATCAGTTTTCTTTTATTTCCAAGCAAACACGGTGGCCTATTTTTTGAGGGTGTTCGACTAGGGAAGATTTATGTGTCCTATTATATTTCAGGTCCGCATAGAGTTCTTTGAGCTTGATTCTCATTGATTTTCCTGTCTCACCAATGTAGACTTTTCCACAAGAGCAGGGTATCTCATAAAGTCCTTTGCATGTCATTGGGTCAATCTGGCCTTTTGCTGAATCCACCATTTCTCTAATGGTGTTAATTGGTGAAAAGGCTACATCAATGTTCCCTTTCTTTAAAATTCTTTCTAGTTTCTCTGAGATTCCTTTAACATATGGGAGAGAGGTCCTCTTTCTAGCTTCTTGAGGAGCATTATCCTTGTTTTTGTGTGTTCTGTGGGCGTTATTCACCTTCTTTGTGATTTCACAGATCAGACCTTCCTTATACTCGTTCATTTTAAAGGTAGAAGTTAGATGCTTGAGTTCTTCGTCTACATGTTCTTAGTCTGAGAGTCTTAAGGCCCGAGTTATTAGTGTATTCACCACACCAGCTTTTTGGGAAGGAAAATGGTGAGATTCTGCATGCAAGTATTTGTCCGTGTGAGAGGGTTTTCTATAAACTTGGTGTGCATATGAACCATCATTTTTTTTAGTGACCTGGACATCAAGAAAATGAATACTTTTGTTCTCAATTTCCATTGTAAATTTTATGTTCTGGTGTTGTGAATTCATGTGGTTGAGAAATTCATCTAGACTGCTTCTTCCATGAGGCCATTTGAAGTTGGTGTCGTCGACGTAATGTCTCCATCCTTTGGGTTGAAGTGGAAAGGATTCCAAGGCTTGTTTCTTAAATTATTCCATATACAAATTAGCCATGATAGGAGATAGTGGGGATCCCATTGCAACCCCTTCTGTTTGCTCGTAAAAACCCTTACTAATGTTGATGTCTCCTTTTGTTAAGTCTTCAATCACCTTGATGGCGTCTTCGAAGGGGATTTTTGTGTAAAGCGAGACTACGTCCAATCTTACTAGTAGATCATGTTCCTCGACACGCCATTTCTTTAAACTGGGATGAAGGCCTAAACCTTAGAGACAATTGGAGACCCTTGATCCATACATTAATAAACAAAAGAAAAATAAAAATCCAGGAACATGACCGACATTGTCAATCTTAAGATGATGGGTTTAATAATAATTTTAAATCTGTATATATCCATGAGGTCACTTAAATAAATCCATGAGCTACTCTTTGGACGATTGAAGCTCATGAGGATGACCCTAGCCGGGATTGAAACACGTTGAGAAACTTAGCTTGAGTAAACGCAGAGACCTGGAATTCCACCATATCAAGCCTGTGTATTCTTAAAAATGTTTAACCAAATCCTTAACTTGTTCGGAGTGTCCTAACCTCCAAGGGGAGAGCCCTATAGATACCCTGCAAGACACTTGGACAAATAGACTATGTCCTCTATACAATGATATTAGTGAATAGTGCCTTAAATCAATCAACTTGAGAATGAAGAAGACATACTATATAAACTATGAATGTGGTAGATGCACCAAGTATATAAATCTTATTAACACAATATTTGTTCATCATAAGCATGTAACCATTCAACAATATAATAATATAATGGAAAACAATAATGACAGTCCTTTACAGAATTGATTTCAATAGTAAACAATCCCACTATCATTCAAATATTTAGGCATTCATTCACCATTAACGTATGAGTGTTGTAACTGGTTATGATGACAATTTACAGCAGTGAACAGTTCCTTTATATCAGTGATTGCAGCAGCATTTATCAAGCAAATTTAACCAACTGCAACTTTAAGCACTCTCCTAGCAATATAGGCTAATCATCCAAATTCCAATAGTAAATCAGTATGACATCCAATAGTGTTTACAACACTTTTACAAGGCATTTAACGCTTGCATAGGAATCAATTGGTTCCACAATTCATATGCTATAATCAGTAGCATTCAAATAAAGCCTTAATTCATTAATTAGACAACTTACTAACTTTTGTTTAATGTTTATAGCATATCTGTTATGAGACAATAGAGAGAGGGTTTGTATGGGACCTTTGGGAGATGAACTTTAGAGGTTTGCTTGGGGTTGAAGGAGAGGCTAGAAGGGAGAAGAACCCAAGAGAGAAGAGCACTGGTCTTAAGGAGGAGAGGAAGGTGGGTTAGGAGTGAGATTAGGTCACTATTTAGGTTATAGTTTAAGGTTGTTAGGCTATAGCAATAGAAGAACAGGATAAAGGGAAGGTAGGCCGAGGTTAAGGAGGCTGCCCAAGGAGTTTAACAGGAGGCCATAGGGTAGAAGGAAGGACATAGGGTTTTGAAGGGTTGTGGAGCAGGTTAGGGTTTAGACTTTTATGATTAGGATAGATTTTAAATTCTTTTATATTTTTAGGGCTACCACAATTTCTCCCTTGGATTTTTAGGGCCTTAAAGGGCAGGCCGGATTTGTAGGAGAGGGCCGAAATTTTAGGGAGGCCCAAAATATGAAAAATTTCACTTTTCGATTTTTTTAAGATTTTAAACATAAAATTGCAGACCTAAAATCTAACCTAATTCTACTATGAAATGCAATTTTTACAAATACAAATGCAAGAATTTTGATAAAAATATGATAAACAAGGGTTTTAATGGATGAAACCCTAAATTCTAGGCCTAGAGGAGAGGCGAACAACCTCCTCCCTCTGGGACTAATTTCCTCCTTGTTTCTAAACTAGGGCTCCCCACAACAACCTCTAGGGTTTGTTGTGAGAGCCTAATCTAGGAAAAAATTGGTGATCCAAGGCCAAACTAGGGAAAACCTCCTCTAGGGAGCATTTTCCACCATGAAAATTTGATAGAAGGCAGAAAAATAAGCCGAATTAAAAAAAAATGCAGCCTTAGGGCCACCATTCAACCATCAATAAAGCAAAATTAACCTACCTTCACCAAGAAAGACAAAACATGACTTGAGTTTTGTGTTATTCCAAAAATTCCTAGCATCCACCATGCATGAGCAAGACCTTAGAAAACATCCAAATTTGATCCACAACCCATAGAAGAAAATCATCCAAGAGGTGCGAATCACTTCCAAAATTTCTAATTAGGGTAAAAGAGCAACACAATGTATTTTAGCCCTTGTGTTATGATTTACAAATCAAGTGAGGAGGTTTATTTATGGTCTGCTCAACTTACTTTTACAAAATAACTAGTCTGATTAGCCAATATAAGGGCAATGTAAAAATATAACATGAAATAACATAAAATAATAATATCTCTAGGTAACTTGGGGGCATTTTCCCCGTAGTTTACCCAAGACTGCTAAAAATGACTAAAACTAAGCAAAAAGATTCATTCCGAAAGGTGGAATTAGCAGAGGGGATTGCCATGCCCCATCTAACCCCAATAATGCTAAAAATCCTTCATCACCCCCCCTTTATAAGCCTGGTCCTAGTGACCAAGGATGATGTCATCAAGGATACTGCACAAAGGAGAGAGGGCACTGTTATCCCATATATAGTAGTCGGGCTACCATATTCTATTTTTTAGATTCAATACATTTTTCATCCAGATCTCCTACATATGAGATGTTGAGACGAGTAGCTTTGATGGATCATTATGTTATCAGTGGACTATACTATATAGTACTCTCCCATGTAAGGACTGAGTCTCAGGACACTCACATTTGAGGACTGATGTAGCCATTTAGTCATTTGCAGAGCAGTTAGTGATGCCCAGATTGGTGTTAGTGTTTTCTCATTGGACAGATGATGGTTCAGATGGATTATTTGCATGGTTATGACTCAACATTTATTATATTGTGTTATGGTTATCATTGCTCTTATACTCATCTTTGTGACATATACTAGCATTTAGTGTCATGATCTGGAGGTCATAAATGTATGGACTTGGATTATTTGTATTATGTATTGATGTCCCTACTTAGACTTGGAAGTTCCTGATCTATACTCATTGGTTTTACCCTCCCTAAGGAGAATAGAGGTAGTCATTCCCACCATACTCTGGCTTGCTAATGTTGGCTTCATTATTCATTGTCTCCATCCATCCATTTCCTTCCAGTTTGGTTTTAACCCGACTTACTACTTGACCTGTGGCATGGAGGACCTTTCCCCGCTAGAACCTTTGTTGGAAAAACCTCCCTGTTCAATTGTGTCTCGGCTCTGAGTTGGTGACATAAATTGCCTTTGGTGAGTTGGCTTGTATGCCTAAATCATTCTGGTCGGTTGTCCCGATGCTTGGCACTATGTAGAACTCCCCTTGGTCACTTGAGATGTTGTTGGCTAATACTAAAAGCTGATGTACTACTTGTATTGGAAATGTTTATATATGTGCCCATGGAAAATGTAAATTCTAAAATGTGTTTCTTAACATGTGCGAGCAAAGGGCAAGAGCAATGAAATGCTAAAATACTCTATGAAGGGTATAAGAAAAGGTCCCAAAGGCAATGGTTAAATATATGCTATATCCAAATATTGCTGACCTTATAAATTTGAATATGTCTTGGATGAAAGCTGTAGTTAGATGTGCTTTTAAGCACTGGTGAAGTCCCCAAAAGGTCATATAGGCCAAAAAAGGCCATGGAAATAAAATTGATGGTCTTAATGAACCTGGATCAAACTTGATGTAGACATGATTCCTAAGTTGAATAAGCACTTTCTGAACAATTCAACCATTTGTGAGGCACTGCCATTCCCTGTGTTTTTGTTTGTCTGGCATGTGGTTATAGTGAGTATTCCCTTTCCATATCCAAAGTGTCATGATGTTAAGTTGGTAGTCATCCTTTACCCTAGCCTTGTCAATTTCAGCCTTCATCCTTCACTAGTAAATTGACTACAACTAGGAAGTGAGTATAGTCTTGAATGTCTGGTCTGAGTAATAATAAATAAAACCCTATATATGTATTTGGTTGATGTACCGCAAGTGAGGTGACTGGTGCTTGTTATGAATGTTACTTAAATGATTTGTAGAGCATGTCTGAGCCTTGTAACACTTGTAGTAGATGGATGGTAGCCTGAGTTATATTATTGATATCTGGTCATTTACAGGTGATTATATTGTCTATTGGATATTGTTGATGACTAGGTAGAGACTTGGAAAGGGTATGAGTATGCACCCTAGATGGATTTGGACTCTTTGAGTCTAGTGAGATAGTTTATTTTCAGTTTCGGGCACTTGCTGAGATTATCAGGCTCATTTTACCTTCCTCATGCAGTTTTGCTTCACAGGGTGATGTGACTGAGTAGGGAGATGTTTTATTGGGAGATCTAGGGCGTTGTATGGGGTAAATAAGCTGCAGCCACTTGATTGTACCATAGTACCCCCATCCCAGAGAGCTTGGTGGGCTTAGTTGGATAACGTAGGCACCTTAGGAGGCTATTTTGGCAGGTTCACATTTCCCGAGGTAGATTAATAAATGATTAAATGGCTATTGAAGAAATCGATTTGGGTTACTGAGGCAATGAAATGACATGGGATGAGTTATGATGATGAGTGTGATGTCCTCCACACCTTATCCACCAGTTACAGCATATGATTGGGCCCACACCTATTTTTCGGGCATTTTTATATTATTTTTTGGAGCTTTTGGGAGGCTCACGTTTTCCTCAAGGAGTCACAAAGTAAAAAAATTAAAAAAAATTATTATTTTGTTGTGCCATGGGGCACCCAGAGGGAGTTAGTTAACACTCCATGGACACACCATGTGCTTCATTTATTTCTTGTTGAGTGGGGTACCCTCTTTATGGGTGGACTAGTCCACTTTGGTACTTTATGGTTATATTGATCCATGTATTGTATGTTGAGTTCATCTCAACCATTTATTAGAACATTTATATATTTTAATCTTATCCACTCGTTTTGAAATTGGTTAGGATTTTGGTTCTTTAATTTCTATTTAAAGGAGAGAGCTTCTCATTTGTAAGGGGTCTTTGGCTCTTGGATCTGGATAATAGAAAACTTTTCTTGTGGATATTTTCTTGGATCTCCTTTGCATCTGATGTTCTTAGATGGTGATTGGAAATTATTTTTCTTCTTATCATTCGGGAAATTGTTAAGAGATCTATAGTTTTTGGGGATCATTGTCTTGTCTACAACTTGGGCATTTTTGCAGGGGTGCCTCAACTCACTTGGATTGTCTTCGTTTTTTTATCAAGAAGTTTTCATTAGTGTTGTGGTGACCTATTATTTCTTCTTGCTATTTTTTTGCAACATATTGCTTCTTTCTCATGTCACAACAAATTTGATATGGTTGACGTTTGCTGTGCAGGAGAGAGGGCACATTGACTTCCTTGGGAAAACACTGGACATAGACCTTGCTTCAAGCTTCTCAAATTGATCAGTATGGTAGGGATCATCATCATCAAGGCATCTACAAGGATTTCTAGGTAAGATCTGCAGGTTGGTTCTTTTCTTCCATGATCTCAACCATTGTCCCTGCTTTTGTTCAATTTAGTGAAAATTCCAAAATAATTAAAAAATCCAAAAATACTTAATCAGGGAACTGTTCGATATTTGGACAAACCACTGTTGGGTTTTGTAGATCAGGAATCCCTCTCACTAATTCATTCTCAATGCTGTCCAAAAAGTGGTTGGTTTTCCCAAATCTAAAAAACTGATTGTTTAAACCCCAACGCCCCCACTGAAATTTTTGACTTTTCCAGATCTGACTTTTTCCTAAAAATAATCACTTGGGTTCATAGATCGGGTCCTCCTCATTCCAAAACACCTCCAATGCTGAGCTAGTTTCTTCCAGGTGGCCCTAGATCTGAGAAACTGACTTTCAACATCCTAACACTCCTAGTCATTTTTTGACTTTTTCGGATTTGATTTTTTTCAGCATTTTTCCAACTTGGGTTGGTAGATCAGGTCATCCACATCGCATTTCTCCTCCAATGCTGAGCTGATTCCTCCCAGATTGTCGTAGATCTGAGGATCCATCCCTCCAAACCCTAGCGCTAGCCCTCTTTCTACTGGTTTCCCCTGCAAACTGAATTTTCTAGGCCAAACACTTTTCTGAGTCCATAGATCAGGGCATATTCCAAGTGGTTTCACTCTAACGCTGTGCGGATACTGACTCCATTTCCCAAGGCCCAACAAGCACTGATCTCCAAGCCTAGCGCTAGCACTCTTTTGACCTCTTTTCCTTGAAAGTTGACTTTTCTTTGATGACTCATGTACTTTGAAATTGTCACATATTTCATTGAGTCTATCCCTTGGGTACTAGATAGTCCCAACTCTATCCTTACTCACCCTGCATTGGTTATGTTTCCCAAGGAAACGGTTATCTTCATTAGTTGCTAGTACCTCAACCCCATAAGTTACCTTGGTTCCTCATTGGATCAAACTTAACACTTCCAAAACCCTAATCCAAAGGCTTGGCACACCTTGTAACATCTCCCATAGAACTAGGGTCTTCAATTATCTTACACCTTACGTAACTCAAGGCTACTTGATCTGATCTTGTGTCTAGGTCTGATCTCTCCCGTCGGGAGTAGATCTGGGTTTTGCCCTTTGTTGTCTTCGACTTAGATAACATAAAGCGAAGACTACCTTGATTGGTGTGACAACCATTCATTTGGCAGTCTAGGTAGTCTTTGGTTCCACCTCCTTAGTTTCCTGTCCCTCTACCATCCATCTTGGATCCACCTCACATAGGCAACTACAAGGTTGGTGATAACATTTTGGCGCCGTTTCCAGGGAGGTAGAGGCCTACTTTGGTTCGATATACCTCACCTCTCCTATGACATTATCCATTGGTGAATACGATAATTCATTCACATGGCGACTCCACAACGTGACTCCACTGAGAAGCGAACCCATCCCATAAATCACAATGATTTCAGATGTATTTTTGAGGCACATGAAGGAATTAACCAAAAACATGTTTGAAAATACAAGACAAATAAACGAAAGGGATAGATGGAGGTCAGACTATGAGTATGAGGATGATCTCGAGCATGACTATGGGTATGAATCTAGTTATCACAATCTTTATGATACCCACCAACTTCCTCACCCATGCAATAAATATTTTCCAACCATCCCGAGTGGACCTGTAAGTCGATAAGAACCTAGAAGTCAGTCCCAGTCAAAGCCTTATAGCCAAGTAACCAGAGCTGTTAAAAAGCAAGACAACTAGCCTCCTTTTGACTTTTCTGAAATACCGGGAGCATCTCATTCTATGCCAAACGATTACACTAGGAGGTTGCCCCAGTTTAGTGGAAATAATGATATATCTATTGAAAGTCATTTGGACATTCTCTGGGATTACAAGGAAATTAGAGGTGCATACAATGAAGATGTTTATATGCGAGCCTTAGCAGAATCCTTGTGAGGGGATGTCCAACTATGGTTTGATCATTTATCACCGCAATCCATCACT
Source organism: Pseudotsuga menziesii (assembly GCA_001517045.1). Taxonomy (NCBI): domain Eukaryota; kingdom Viridiplantae; phylum Streptophyta; class Pinopsida; order Pinales; family Pinaceae; genus Pseudotsuga; species Pseudotsuga menziesii. The sequence continues at coordinate 477,156 of LPNX010764468.1, forward strand.
GAGTATGACATGTTCACAGATCTGTTAATAGATCAATGGGGTAGGAACACTGATGATTCTTCAAAGTGTGAATCCAGCAATGATTATAATCAGTATATTGGAAATTTTCTTTCTCAATTGGATCATTCTTCTCCAGAAATGTTCCAAATTATGAGCGTTCTTGCAATCCATAAAAATGTTACAGAGTACTTTGAGGATACTATTTCAAAACCTCATGTTAAAATTAAGAGGGATATCAATCAAATCATACAACATACACTGTTATTATTACCTGAAGCAATCACAGAGAAAATCTTGGACTTAATCCGTGGAAGGGAACCTAACAATCAAGAAACATCCATAGTTGAGCCTTCCATTTGTGAGTCCATTAAAGAGCCTTTAGAAGAGCAACTCCATAGTCATTGCCTAATTAACGATAATTTGAGTCAGTATTCAAGCCATCTGAATATGGATTCAGAATTTGATGAAATCAGTCAAACTTATGTTGAAGAGCAATCTTGTGGTCATATTGTGGTTGAAGAGCATGCTTGCATGAGTGATAGGGAAACTGAAACTGAACTTTTTGATGTTTTTCCTTATCTAGAGCTTAAAGAAGAACAATCACGTGATGACACGATTATAAGTGAACTTGATCAAGAACATTGCAATGAGGAGCGTTGTCCTGATTATATCAATAGAATTCTTCATCCAATCGTTAATCAAGATATGTTGGTTCAATGTGTGGATACTGACCTTGTTTCGAATCTTGAAATCACTCCTGGAATTAATTTTAAAGCTCTTTCCTCATCAAATTCTGAGATCAATTATTCCAAGTCTGGGAGAAAATTGTCAATCCACCCTCTCGTCCCAACTCTTCAAGTCTTCTTGTATGGGTTTATCTTTCAATCAAGTTGTTACTTTTGAAATCTTTAACCAAGAGTTTAATCATTATCACGTAATTGGGGAAAAGGCACTTCATGTCTTTTCTTAGTCATCCATAATGAATAATTTTTTTCAATTTGTAAATCTTTATTATGGATGGTTGGAAAAGGTGTATAAAGATCAATTTCATATTTTCTCCATTTTTAAACAACAAATGGGCTTGATCTCAGTCACAGTTTCATTACATTACAACTTGTCCCCATTTGATTCTCCTAGAGTGAATAGAATTGAATGTCGTAATAAGGTAGAGGAGAAAACAAAGAATTGTTTAGAGCGGATGAGTCATGAATCATATTGTCTTCCTCCATCAAGAACGAACTTGCATACCTTTTATGACCCTATCAACATCTTGATAGATGAGTTTTTAGAAATTCAATTTCATCCCTGGCATGATTTCATTTCTCTTGATTCATATCTTTCTTTAATTTTCAAACAACAAGTTATAATGGCTTCAATTTTCATTTACATTACTTAGAAGCCATCTTTGACTTGTTGTATCATTAACTGTAAATAAAGCTCAATAGATTTGTTCAGCAAGTGGTTGCATTGGATTTATGATTTTACCTAACAGTTGTATAAATTGGTTAGAGTAGGGTAGGTAGGATTTGAATAAGCCTTTCACGACAGTAGTGTAGCTTAGAATTTTGCATTTTTGCCTCAAGCTCGGCTTTGAAGCTCTTCATATAGTTTTGATTTCTGTTATCATGCGCAATAAAAAATCGAACTTTTCTTGAAAGTTATGGTTATAGATTAGTTTTATTTTCTACTTTTCAGTTTTATACATGCTCATTTTCAGTACTTTATTTTTATCCACATATTGTTCTGACGACCGGTCTGTGAGTTTGGTATAGCTCTCCACACGCTGCAAGTAGTCGGTGACATTTTGGTAGTAGTTGCAGAGCTGGAAGGATTGATTGAGAATGTGAGAAGCAAAGTACAAGGACCAGAGATTTTGAGGTTTTCAAGCGCTCTTTTCAGCAGAGCACTTGTCCCAGCTGGAGTTAGTTGTTATCACATATATAGTAGCCGGGCTACCATATTCTATTTTTCAGATTCAATACTCTTTTCAGCCAGATCTCCTACATATGAGATGCTGAGATGAGCAGCTTTGATGGATCATTATGTTATCAGTGGAATATAATACTCTGCCATGTCAAGAATGAGTCTCTAGACACTCAGATTTGAGGACTGATGTAGCCATTTAGTCATTTGCAGAGCAGTTAATGATGCCCATATTGGTGTTAGTGTTTTCTCATTGGACAGATGATGGTTCAAATGGATTATTTGAATGGTTATGAATCAACATTAATTATATTGTGTTATGGTTATCATTGCTCCTATACTCATCTTTGTGACATATACTAGCATTTAGTGTCATGATTTGGTGGTCATAAATGTATGGACTTGGATGTATTTGTATTATGTATTGATGTCCCTACTTAGAATTAGAAGTTCCTGATCTATACTCATTGGTTTTACCCTCCCTAAGGAGAATAGAGGTATTCATTCCCACCATACTCTGGATTGCTAGTGTTGGCTTCATTATTCATTCTCTCCATCCATCCATTTCCTTCCAGTTTGGTTTAACCCGACTTACTACTTGACCTGTGGAATGGAGGACCTTTCCCCGCTAGAACCTTTGTTGGACAAACCTCCCTATTTAATTGTGTCTCGGCTCTGAGTTGGTGACATAAATTTCCTTTGGTGAGTTGGATTGTATGCCTAAATCATTCTGGTTAGTTGTCTCGATGTTTGGCACTATGCAGAACTCCCCCTGGTCACTTGATATGTTGTTGGCTAAAACTAAAAGTTGATGTACTACTTGTATTGGAAATGTTTATATATGCGCCCATGAAAAATGTAAATTCTAAAATGTGTTTCTTAACATGTGCGAGCAAAGGGCAAGAGCAATGAAATGGTAAAATACTCCGTGAAGGGTATACGAAAAGGTCCCAAAAGCAATGGTTAAATATATGCTATATCCAAATATTGTTGACCTTATAAATTTGAATATGTCCTGGATGAAAGCTGCAGTTAGATGTGCTTTTAAGCACTGGTGAAGTCCCCAAAAGGTCATATAGGCCAAAAAAGGCCATAGAAATAAAATTGATGGTCCTAATGAACCTGGATCAAACTTGATGTAGACATGATGCCTAAGTTGAATAAGCACTCTCTGAACAATTCAACCATTTGTGAGGCACTGCCATTCCCTGTGTTGTTGTTTGTCTGGCATGTGGTTATAGTGAGCATTCCCTTTCCATATCCAAAGTGTCATGATGTTAAGTTGGTAGTCATCCTTTACCCTAGCCTTGTCAATTTCATCCTTCACCCTTCACTAGTAAATTCACTACAACTATGAAGTGAGTATAGTCTTGAAAGTCTGGTCCGAGTAATAATAAATAAAACCCTATATATGTATTTGGTTGATGTACTGCAAGTGAGGTGACCGCTGCTTGTTATGAATGTTACTTAAATGATTTGTAGAGCATGTCTAAGCCTTGTAACACTTGCAGTAGATGGATGATAGCCTGAGTTGTATTATTGGTATCTGGTCATTTACAGGTGATTATATTGTCTATTGGATATTGTTGATGATCAATAAGATACCTATAAAGGGTATGAGTATGCACCTAGATGGATTTGGACTCTCTGATTCTAGTGAGATAGCTTATTTTCAGTTCCAGGCACTTACTGAGATGATTAGGCTCATTTTACCTTCCTCATGCAGATTTGCTTCATAGGATGATGTGTCTAAGCAGGGAGATGTTTTATTGGGATCTCCTAGGATGTTGTATGGGGAAAAGGGGTTGGAGCCACTTGATTGTACCATAGTACCCCCATCCCAGAGAGCTTGGTGGGATTAGTTGGACAACACAGACACCCTATGAGGCTGTTTTGGCACGCTCACATTTCCTGAGGCAGATTAATAAATGATTAAATGGCCATTGAAGAAATCGATTTGGGATACTGAGGTAATGAAATGACATGGGATGAGTTATGATGATGAGTGTGATGTTCTCCGTACCTTCTCCAGCAGTTGCAGCATCTGATTGGGCCCACACCTGTTTTCTGGGCATTTTTATATTATTTTCTGGAGCTTTTGGGAGGCTCACGATTTCCTCAAGGAGGCACAAAGTAAACAAATTAAAATATTATATTATTTTATTGTGCCATGGGGCACCCAGAGGGAGTTAGTTAACACTCCATGGACCCACCATGTGCTTCATTTATTTCTTGTTGAGTGGGGTACCCTCTTTATGGGTGATCTAGTCCACTTTGGTACTTTATGGTTATATTGATCCATGTATTGCATGTTGAGCTCATCTCAACCATTGATTAGAACATTTATATCTTTTAATCTTATCCACTCATTTTGAAAGTGGTTAGGATTTTAGTTCTCTCATTTCTATTTAAGGGAGAGAGCTTCTCATTTGTAAGGGGTCTTTGGCTCTTGGATCTGGATAATAGAAAACTTTTCTTGTGGATATTTTCTTGGATATCCTTTGCATCTGATGTTCTTAGATGTTGATTGGAAAGTATTTTGCTTCCTATCATTCGAGAAATTGTTATGAGATCTATATTTTTTGGGGATCATTGTCTTGTCTATAGGAGGACGAGTTCAACTTAGGCGTTTTTGCAGGGGGACCTCAACTCGCTAGGATTGTCTTCATTTTTTTGTCAAGGAGTTTTCATTAGTGTTGTGGTGACCTATGATTTCTTCCTGTTATTTTTATGTAGCGTATTGATTCTTTCTCATGTCACAACAAATCTGATATGGTTGACATTTGTTGTGCAGGAGAGAGGGTGCATTGACTTCCTCGGGCAAACATTGGACATAGAACTCGCTTCAAGCTTCTTAAATTGATCAGTATGGCAGGGATCATCATCATCAAGGAATCTACAGGGATTTCTAGATAAGATCTACGGGTTGGTTCTTCTTTTCCATGATCTCAATCCATTGTGCTTGCTTTTCTTCAATTTAGTGAATATTCCAAAATATTTAAAAAATCCAAAAAATACTTAATCGGGGAAGCGTTTGATCTTTGGACAAACCACTGCTGGGTTTTGTAGATCGGGAATCCCTCTCACCAGTTCATCCTCAACGCTGTTAAAAAAGTGGTTGGTTTTCATAGATCTAAAAAACTGACTGTTTAAACCCCAACACCCCCACTGAAATTTTGACTTTTCCAGATCTGACTTTTTCCTGAAAATAATCACTTGGGTTCGTAGATCGGGTCCTCCTTATTCCAAAACACCTCCAACGCTGATTTAGTTGCTGTTAGGTGGCCCTAGATCTGAGAAACTGACTTTCAGCATCCTAGCACCTGTGTTGCAGGGGTACCCGTCCCCAGGGGTTGGGTTCACGTCCCCGTCCTGGAAACCGTCCCCAAGTCCCAAAAACCAGGTCAGGTACTTCATCGACGTCCCCTGAAGTCCCCGCCAAAGTCCCCAAGTATTGTGTACTAATGTCCCAAAAACAGGAAACTTTGCTCATTTTGGGGACTTCGTCCCCCAATTTTGGGGACTTCGGGGAAACTCTAGTATGTGAAAATTATAAAAAAATTACCTTTATGAAGAGGGACATGGTAGGCATGGTTTCCCCTACCCTCTTAAGACCTCGCAGGCCTGTCAACTTCTCCCAATGCAGAGTTGAGTCTTGAATTTTGTTGGATCCTGTGAGAGGAGAGCTTGTTGCACAAAGGAGATGATACATGCAGAGGAGAGGCAAGACAAGCTTAGGTTGTCTTAGACTTAAACGTTTTGTGCTTTTAAGTTAATGACATGGCACTATCTAGCTTGGAGGGGCTAGTATCTATTCTTAGACTATTTCTTCTAGAAGATTGCCTTATTCTTTTATGACTCTGGATCTTGTCATTGGATTTTTATTGGCATAGTTTGTGTTAATTATTGATCCTTTGTGCAAGATGTTCCAATGTCGTTACACAGACCGTATTCTTTGTCCTTCATGAATGATAAAAAACCTACTTTGTTGATGTTTGTGTAGACGTTTCTATGCATGTGCATATTTCTAATTTTGAAAAACCAAAAGCTCCATCAACTATAGTTATGCTTATACTTAAGGTTCATGTGTAATTCCCACTTTATATCAATGATTTATGAACTTTGAAGCAATGTGCATGTTAATTGTACTTGTTAATTATTGAAATTGATTACTAGTGAAAAATAAATTGATTTAATTTTTTATTATATATATATATATATATATATACCCTTGACGTACCCAAGTTCTCTGTTTCAAAAAGTGGCATCCCCGTCCCAGTCCCCATCCCCATCCCTGTACCCAAGTTTCCTGGAAACTTAGCCTAGCACTCCTAGTCATTTTCTGACTTTTTCGGGTCCAATTTTTTCTACATTTTTCCAAATTGGGTTGGTAGATCAGGTCATCCACATCTCACTTCTCCTCCAATGCTAAGCTGATGCCTCCCAGATTGTCATAGCTCTGAGGATCCGTCCCTCCAAACCCTAGCGCTAGCGCTCCTTCTGTTGGTTTCCCCTGCAAACTGAATTTTCTAGGCCAAACGATTTTCTGGGTCCATAGATCAGGGCATATCGCAAGTGGTTTCACTATAACACTGTGCAGATACTGACTCCATTGCCCAAGGCTCAACAAGCACTGATCTCCAAGCCTAGTGCTAGCCCTCTTTTGACCTCTTTTCCTTGAAAGTTGACTTTTCTTTGATGACTCATGTACTTTGAAATTGTCACATATTTCATTGAGTTTATCCCTTGGGTACTAGATAGTCCCAACTCTGTCCTTACTCACCTTACATTGGTTACGTTTCCAAGGCAACGATTATCTTCATCAGTTGCTAGTACCTCAACCCTAGATCTTGTATCAACCCCATAAGTTACCTTGGTTCCTCTTTTGATCGAACTTAACACCTCCAAAAACCCTAATCCAAAGCCTTAGCACACCTTGTAACATCTCCCATAGATATAGGGTCTTCAATTACCTTACACCTTACGTACCTCAAGCCTACTTGATTTGATCTGGCATCTAGGTCTGATCTCACCTGTCGGGAGTAGATCTAGGTCTCTCCCTTTTTTGTATTCGACTTAGATAACATAAAGTGAAGACTGCCTTGATTAGCGTGACAACCATTCATTTGGGAGTCTAGGAAGTCTTTGGTTCCACTTCCCTAGTTTCCTGTCCCTCTACCATCCATCCTGGATCCACCTCACATAGACAACTACAAGGTTGGTGATAACATTTTGGCGCCGTTGCCGGGGAGGTAGAGGCCTACCTTGGTTTGATATACCTCACCTCTCCTATGACATTATTCGTTGGTGAACATGACAATTCGTTCACCTGGTGACTCCACAATGTGACTCCACTAAGAAGCGAACCCATCCCTCAAATCACAATGATTTTAGATGTGTTTTTGAGGCACATGAAGGAATTAACCAAAAACATGATTGAAAATACAAGACAAATAAACGAAAGTGATAGATGGAGGTCAGACTACGAGTATGAGGATGATCTCGAGCATGACTATGGGTATGAATCTAGTTATCACAATCTTTATGATACCCACCAACTTTTTCACCCATGCAATAAATATTTCCCAACCATCCCAAGTGGACCTGTAAGTCGACATGAACCTAGAAGTTAGTCCCAGTTAAAGCCTTATAGCCAAGTAACCAGAGCTGTTAAAAAGCAAGACAAACGCTCTCCTTTTGAATTTTCTGAAATACCGGGAGCACCTCATTCTATGCTAAATAGTTACACTAGGAGGTTGCCCCATCTTAGTGGATATAATGATATATCTATTGAAATTCATTTGGACATTCTCTGGGATTACATGGAAATTAGAGGTGCGGACAATGAAGATGTTTATATGCGAGCCTTGGGAGAATCCTTGTGAGGGGATGTTCAACTATGGTTTGATCATTTAGAACCACAATCCATCACTGAGTATGGCATGTTCACAGATCTGTTAATAAATCAATGGGGTAGGAACAGTGATGATTCTTCAAAGTGTGAATCCAACAATGATTATAATCAATATATTGGCAATTTTCTTTCTCAATTGGATCATTCCTGTCCTGAAATGTTCCAAATTATGAGTGTTCCTGCAATCCATAAGAATGTTACAGAGTACTTTTATGATAATATTTCAAAACCTCATGCTGAAATTAAGAGGGATATCAATCAAATCATACAACATACTTTGTTATTATTACCTGAAGCAATCACAGAGCAAATCTTGGACTTAATCCATGGAAGGGAACCTAACAATCAAGAAACGTCCATAGTGGAGCCTTCCATTTGTGAGTCCATTAAAGAGCCTTTAGAAGAGCAACTCCATAGTCATTGCCTAATTGATGATAATTTGAGTCAGTATTCAAGCCATTTGAATTTGGATTCAGAATTTGATGAAATCAATTAAACTTCTGTTGAAGAGCAATCTTGTGGTCATATTGTGATTGAAGAGCACGCCTGTATGATTGATAGGGAAACTGAAACCGAACTTATTGATGTTTTTCTTTATCTAGAGCTTAAAGAAGAACAATAACGTGATGACATGATTATAAGTTAACTTGATCAAGAACATTGCAATGAGGAGCGTTGTCCTGATTATATCAATAAAATTATTCATCCAATCGTTAATCAAGATATGTTGGTTCAATGTGTGGATACTGACCTTGTTTCGAATCTTGAAATCACTCCTGGAATTATTTTAAAAGTTCTTTCCTCATCAAATTCTGAGATCAATTATTCCAAGTCTAGGAGAAAATTGTCAATCCACCCTCCCGTCCCAACTCTTCAAGTCTTCTTGTATGGGTTTATCTTTCAATCAAGTTGTTACTTTCGAAATCTTTAACCAGGGGTTTAATCATTATCACGTAATTGGGGAAAAGACACTTCATTTCTTTTCTCAGTCATCCGTAATGAATAATTTTTTTCAATTTGTAAATCTGTATTATGGATGGTTGGAAAAGGTATATAAAGATCAATTTCATATTTTCTCCATTTTTAAACAACAAATGGGCTTGATCTCAGTCACAGTTTCATTACATTACAACTTGTCCCCATTTGATTCTCTTAGAGTGAATAGAATTGAAAGTACTAATAAGGTAGAGGAGAAAACAAAGAACTGTTTGGAGCAGCTGAGTCATGAATCATATTCTCTTCCTCCATCAAGAACGAACTTGCATACCTTTTATGACCCTATCATCATCTTGATGGATGAATTTTTAGAAATTAAATCTCATCCCTGGCATGATTTCATTTCTCTTGATTCATATATTTCTTTAATTTTCAAACAACAAGTTATAATGGCTTCAATTTTCATTTACATTACTTACAATCCATCTTTGACTTGTTGTATCATTAACTGTAAAGAAAGCTCAATGGATTTGTTCAGCAAGTGGTTGCATTGGATTTATGATTTTACCTAACACTTGTATAAATTGGTTAGAGTAGGGTAGGTAGGATCTGAATAAGCCTTTCCCGGCAGTATTGTAACTTACAATTTTGCATTTTTGCCCGAAGCTCGCCTTTGAAGCTCTTAGTATAGTTTTGATTTCTGTTATCCTACACAATAAAAAATCGAAATTTTCTTGGAAGTTATGGTTTTAGATTAGTTTTATTTTCTTCTTTTCAATTTTATGCATGCTTATTTTCAGTACTTTGTTTTCATCTACATATTGTTATGACGACCGGTATGTGAGTTTGGTATAGCTCTGGACACGTTGCTGGTATTCAGTGACCTTTTGGTAGCAGTTGCAGAGCTGGAAGGATTGTTGAGAATGTGAGAAGTAGAGTACGAGGACCAGAGATTTTGAGGTTCTCAAGCGCTCTTTTCAGCAGAGCACTTGTCCCAGTTGGAGCCAGATGTTATCACATATATAGTAGCCGTGCTACCATATTCTATTTTTCAGATTCAGTATATTTTTCATCCATATCTCCTACATATGAGATACTGAGATGCACAACTTTGTTGGATCATTATGTTATCAGTGGACTATTGTACTCTCCCATGTCAGGACTGAGTCTCCAGACACTCAGATTTGAGGACTGATATAGCCATTTAGTCATTTGCAGAGCAGTTAGTGATGCCCATATTGGTGTTAGTGTTTTCTCATTGGACAAATGATGGTTTAGATGGATTATTTGCATGGTTATGACTCAACATTTATTATATTGTGTTATGGTTATCATTGCTCTTATACTTATCTTTGTGACATATACTAGCATTTAGTGTCATGATCTGGCGGTCATAAATGTATGGACTTGGATGTATTTGTATTATGTATTGATGTCCCTACTTAGACTGAGAATTTCCTGATCTATACTCATTGGTTTTACCCTCCCTAAGGAGAATAGAGGTAGTCATTCCCACCATACTCTGTCTTGCTAGTGTTGGCTTCATTATTCATTGTCTCCATCCATCCATTTCCTTCAAGTTTGGTTTTAACCCGACTTAGTACTTGACCTGTGGCATTGAGGACCTTTCCCCTTTAGAACCTTTGTTGAACAAACCTCCCTGTTTAATTGTGTCTCGGATCTGAGTTGGTGACATAAATTGCCTTTGGTGAGTTGGATTGTATGCCTAAATCATTCTGGTCAGTTGTCCCGATGGTTGGAACTATGCACAACTCCCCTTGGTCACTTGAGATGTTGTTGGCTAAAACTGAAAGCTAATGTACTACTTGTATTGGAAATGTTTATACACCCATGGAAAATGTAAATTCTAAAATGTGTTTCTTAACATGTGCGAGCAAAGGGAAAGAACAATGAAATGGTAAAATACTCCATGAAGGGTATAAGAATAGGTCCCAAAAGTAATTGTTAAATATATGCTATATCCAAATATTGTTGATCTTATAAATTTGAATATGTCTTGGATGAAATCTGTAGTTAGATGTGCTTTTAAGCACTGGTGAAGTCCCCAAAAGGTCATATAGGCCAAAAAAGGCCATGGAAATAAAATTGATGGTCCTAATGAACCTGGATCAAACTTGATGTAGACATGATGCCTAAGTTGAATAAGCACTCTCTGAACAATTCAACCATTTGTGACGCACTGCCATTCCCTATGTTGTTGTTTGTTCGGCATGTGGTTATAGTGAGTATTCCCTTTCCATATCCAAAGTGTCATGATGTTAAGTTGGTAGTCATCCTTTACCCTAGCCTTGTCAATTTCAACCTTCATCCTTCACTAGCAAATTGACTACAACTATGAAGTGAGTATAGTATTGAAAGTCTGGTCCAAGTAATAATAAATAAAACCCTATATATGTATTTGGTTGATGTACCACAAGTGAGGTGACTGGTTCTTGTTATGAATGTTACTTAAATGATTTGTAGAGCATGTCTGATCCTTATAACACTTGCAGCAGATGGATGATAGCCTGAGTTATATTATTGGTATCTGGTCATTTACAGGTGATTATATTGTCTGTTGGATATTGTTGCTAATGAGTATGCACCCTAGATGAATTTGGAATCTCTTAGTCTAGTGAGATAGCTTATTTTCAGTTCTGGGCACTTGCTGAGATGATCACGCTCATTTTACCTTTCTCATGCAGTTTTTCTTCACAGGATGATGTGTCTGAGCACGGAGATGTTTTATTGGGATCTCCTAGGGCATTGTATGGGGCAAAGGGGGTGAAACCACTTGATTGTACCATAGTACCCCCATCCCAGAGAGCTTGGTGGGCTTAGTTGGACAACCTAGGCACCATAGGAGGCTGTTTTGGTAGGTTTACATTTCCCGAGGTAGATTAATAAATGATTAAATGGCTACTGAAGAAATCGATTTGGGCTACTGAGGCAATTAAATGACATGGGATGAGTTATGATGACGAGTGTGATGTCCTCCACACCTTCTTCAGCAGTTGTGGCATCTGATTGGGCCCACACCTATTTTTTAGACATTTTTATATTATTTTCTGGAGCTTTTCGGAGGCTCACGATTTCCTCAAGGAGGCACAAAGTAAAAAAGTTAAAATATTATATTATTTTATTGTGCCATGGGGCACCCAGAGGGAGCCAGTTAACACTCCATGGACCCATCATGTGCTTCATTTATATTTTGTTGAGTGGGGTACCCTCTTTATGGGTGATCTAGTCCACTTTGGTACTTTATGGTTATATTGATCCATGTATTGTATGTTGAGCTCATCTCAACCATTGATTAGAACATTTATATCATTTAATCTTATGCACTCGTTTTGAAAGTGGTTAGGATTTTGGTTCTCTCATTTCTATTTAAGGGAGAGAGCTTCTCATTTGTAAGGGGTCTTTGGTTCTTGGATCTAGATAATAGAAAACGTTTCTTGTGGATATTTTCTTGGATCTCCTTTGCATCTGATGTTCTAAGATGGTGACTGGAAATTCTTTTGCTTCCTATCATTTGGGAAATTGTTATGAGATCTATATTTTTTGGGGATCATTGTCTTGTCTACAGGAGGACGAGTTCAGGTTGGGCGTTTTTGCAGGGGCGCCTCAACTCGCTTGGATTGTCTTCGTTTTTTTTATCAAGGAGTTTTCATTAGTGTTGAGGTGACCTATGATTTCTTCTTGCTATTTTTCTGTAGTATATTGCTTCTTTCTCATGTCACAGCAAATCTGATATGGTTGACGTTTGTTGTGCAAGAGAGAGGGAAGATTGACTTCCTCAGGCAAACACTGGACATAGAACTTGCTTCAAGCTTCTCAAATTGATCAATATGGCAAGGATCATCATCACCAACTCATCTACAAGGATTTCTAGGTAAGATATACAGGTTGGTTCTTTTCTTCCACGATCTCAATCCATTGTACCCGCTTTTCTTCAATTTAGTGAAAATTCCAAAATATTTAAAAAATCAAAAAATATTTAATTGGGGAATCGTTCAATCTTTGGACAAACCACTGCTGGGTTTTGTAGATCGGGAATCCCTCTCACCAATTCATCCTCAATGCTGTCCAAAAAGTGGTTGGTTTTCTCAGATCTAAAAAATTGACTGTTTAAACCTTAGCGCCCCCACTGAAATTTTGACTTTTCTAGATCTAACTTTTTCCCAAAAATAATCACTTGGGTTCCTAGATCGGGTCCTCCTCATTCCACAACACCTCCAACGCTGACCTAGTTGCTTCCAGGTGGCCCTAGATCTGAGAAACTAACTTTCAACATCCTAGCACTCCTAGTCATTTTCTGACTTTTTTGGATCTGATGTTTTCTGCATTTTTCCAACCTGGGTTGGTAGATCAGGTCATCCCATCTCATTTCTCATCCAATGCTGAGCTGATGCCTCCCAAATTGTCGTAGATATGAGAATCCGTCCCTCCAAACCCTAGCGCTAGCCCTCATTCTGCTGGTTTCCCCTGCAAACTGAATTTTCCAGGCCAAACACTTTTCTGGGTCAATAGATCAGGGCATATCTGAAGTGGTTTCAGTCTAACGCTGTGAAGATACTGACTCCATTGCCCAAGGCCCAAAAGGCACTGATCTCCAAGCCTAGCGCTAGCCCTCTTTTGACCTCTTTTCCCTGAAAGTTGACTTTTCTTTGATGACTCAGGTACTTTGACATTGTCAAATCTTTCATTGAGTCTATCCCTTGGGTACTAGAGAGTCGCAGCTCTGTCCTTACTCACCCTACATTGGTTACCTCAACTCGCTTGGATTGTCTTCGTTTTTTTATCAAGGAGTTTTCATTAGTGTTGAGGTGACCTATGATTTCTTCTTGCTATTTTTTGGTAGCATATTGCTTCTTTCTCATGTCACAACAAATTTGATATGGTTGACATTTGTTGTGCAAGAGAGAGGGCGGATTGACTTCCTCGAGCAAACACTGGACATAGAACTCGCTTCAAGCTTCTCAAATTGATCAGTATGGCAAGGATCATCATCACCAACTCATCTACAAGGCTTTCTAGGTAAGATCTACAGGTTGGTTCTTTTCTTCCACGATCTCAATCCATTGTACCTGCTTTTCTTCAATTTAGTGAAAATTCCAAAATATTTAAAAAATAAAAAAATATTTAATCGGGGAACTGTTCGATCTTTGGACAAACCGCTGTTGGGTTTTGTAGATTGGGAATCCCTCTCACCATTTCATCCTCAATGCTATCCAAAAAGTGGTTGGTTTTCCCAGATCTAAAAAACTGACTGTTTAAACCTCAGCGCCCCCACTGAAATTTTGACTTTTCTAGATCTGACTTTTTCCCAAAAATAATCACTTGGGTTCCTAAATCGGGTCCTCCTCATTCCAAAACACCTCCAACACTGAGCTAGTTGCTTCCAGGTGGCCCTAGATCTAAGAAACTAACTTTCAACATCCTAACACTCCTAGTCATTTTCTAAATTTTCTGGATCTGATGTTTTCTGCATTTTTCCAACCTGGGTTGGTAGATTAGGTCATCCCATCTCATTTCTCGTCAAACACTGAGCTGATGCCTCCCAAATTTTTGTAGATCTGAGGATTTGTCCCTCCAAACCCTAGCGCTAGCCCTCCTTCTGCTGGTTTCCCCTGCAAACTCAATTTTCCAGGCCAAACACTTTTCTAGGTCAATAGATCAGGGCATATCTGAAGTGGTTTCAGTCTAACGCTGTGAAGATACTGAATCCATTTCCCAAGGCCCAAAAGGCACTGATATCCAAGCCTAGCGCTAGCCCTCTTTTGACCTCTTTTCCCTGAAAGTTAACTTTTCTTTGATGACTCAGGTACTTTGACATTGTCAAATCTTTCATTGAGTTTATCCCTTGGGTACTAGATAGTCGCATCTCTGTCCTTACTCACCCTACATTGGTTACGTTTCCCAATGCAGCAGTTATCTTCATCAGTTGCTAGTACCTCAAGCCCAGATCTTGTATCAACCCCATAAGTTACATTGGTTCCTCTTTGGATAAAACTTAACACTTCCAAAACCCTAATCCAAAGCCTTGGCACACCTTGTAACATCTCCCATAGATCTAGGGTTTTCAATTACCTTACACCTTACGTACCTCAAGCCTACTTGATATGCTCTGGTGTCTAGGTCTGATCTCTCTTGTCAGGAGTAGATATGGGTCTCCCCCTTTGTTTTCTTCGACTTAGATAACATAAAGTCAAGAATTCCTTGATTGGCATGACAACCATTCATTTGGGACTCTAGGCAGTCTTTGGTTCCACCTCAGTTTCTTGTCCCTCTACCATCCATCCTGAATCCACCTCACATAGGCAACTACAAGGGCTGTGATAACAAGCACTATGCTGGAAAGGGACCAGGATGGGTGCCTAAGGTGACCAGAAGGGGAGGCAAGAACCTGAGAGTTGGAAAAATGCCACCAGTGTAGAAAACAAGCAGGGGGTCATGTGGCCTAGTGATCTGCCCCCTGGGAGCCCCAGACACGAACCCAAAGGTTAAAAACCCCAACGAAGGGAAGTCAACAATTTCACTAAGCCATAGTATTCCTAAAGGAAGTATCGAAGGGTCCAACCATAACAACCTCTCAAAAAAGTGTTGAGAATACCCTCATCATGGCCCTGAAAAAAATGTGACGCCTCTTCCTGGGAAAACATCTAAAGTTGTGGTGGTACTGGTACCACGTAACATTGGCTCCAACTATGGGATGAGTCCTCTTCTCGACAGTGGTCCAAAACCTGTGAATCATTTTGGGTACCTGTAGACCTACACAAACAACAAATATCAAAGGGAATTAAAAGCATCATGAGGCAGACACTTCCATCTTGCCTTACTTTGTTTAATGAAATGAAATGCAAATAATTGAACATGAATGAACCAAAAAATGCAATGCAAGGTAACAATATGTGCTAAAATGAAAATCACACCTACCCTACCTACACTAAACAAGGTAACAAAGGGTCAAGTGAAGTCATACCAACAATGCAATGAGCTGAGTAGGTCATTCATACATGATCCTTTTCCTTTTCCTTTAGAGACAATCCATGATAAGATCTCATTGATGATAAGTTGAGTACATACCAGGATCTTCATCAGATTAGGCAAGGACAACTAGATGATGGTGGGAACCTAAAAGCCTTGATAGTGATGCCATGGAGAGGGATTGCTTTCATAGGATTCATTTATCCATGCCTCTATTAGGCTTATGTATGGAATATCTCCATCATACATTTCCATTGATAAATTCTTTTTCCTAAAAGTAGTCCACGGATTTTGAACTTGGGGGACCATTTGCAAAGGTGGACCCTGCAAATATTTATAGGCTAGCTGTAATCTATCCTTGCACTTGGTTGCACATTTATTTGGACACCCAAGCACATATTTCATCTTTGTAATAATCATGTTAGTATCCCTAATAATCCTTGAAATTTTGAAATTGTCAGCTACATAATTTATGCCTTCACATTTCAAGTGAAAAGATAAACAATAGAAATCTTGACAATGTGAAATGAATATCACACATATCCACATACCTGTATTGGTTTTTTTGAAATACATCGTTGGAAACTTACCGATGCCAGACAAAAATGGCTGAACACTTCTTGAAGAATGTTGTTGATAAGGGCATAAGATAGACTGATCGACTTTTGGACAACTTGTCGCAAGGCAGTGCTGGAAATACCGGTGTGGAGACATCATCGGCTGCATATGGAAATTGGAAATAGGGACCACATATTGCACTATCCCATAACTAAGCAAAGCAACAAAAGGGTTGATCCATTCTCCATTGTTGGCAGAGAATACTTCTTCTCCCAAACATGTGCAAGGTAGAGGGTCCACTATGATGCTGCAAGGTATTGAAGAATTGTATACCAATGGACCAAGGAATTTCCAGTAATTGTTGCCTTTTATAAAATTGTTATTTTCTTCCAACAGAGACAAAACATCATAAGAAAATATCACTAGAGAACTTACCATTTCTTTATTGGTCTTCATTTTCTGGAGAATTTTATCTTCGTCTTCAGGAATCCTTCTGTTAGCACTCCGTTTGCAACAATCGAGTTATGGGCCGGGAATAATTCAGAAGGGTCATGTTCAATGAAGAATTATACATACACCCTTCAGGTTATCTAATGAATAGTTTTTGTTAGCTGGGACCGTCAAATGAAGAAGAGGGCTTGATCTACGGTGGTATATCCTTCTAAAGGTCAAGGCATTGCAGCAGCGAAAATGAGATAAAGAGGTGTTGTAGATCAACGATCCAAAAGCACAATGAAGAAGATTGACGATAGAGAATGGTTACACAGGCCGAAATATGCAAGGAAATATCTAAGTTGGGTATTCGTGAAGCCTATTAAAGGGGACAAGCAATGAAAGGCCAATATCCAGGCGAAGCCCGATTGACAGCCTGGGACGATTTCGCTAGGAAAACATGCTCGATAGAAGGAGCTTTCCCATATTGCGAAACAAGTTAAAAGGCAGAAATGTCTGATGGCGGAGATGAGAGCATGAGAAAATATACAACCCTAGTTGATTTCGTGAACCAAACTTGTGTGGATAAAGTCACGATTCCAAATCGTGAAAAGTGGTACCGGTTGCAAAGATCAACGGTCACAACAAAGGCGGGGATAGATCTACGATCGTGGTTCATTTCGTGATCTGAACTAGCGCGGACAAGGTCAGGGTCTCAATTCACGAAAAGTGGTAGGGTCCACTTCAATCAACGATTTCATAGAGAGGTCAATCTCGATCGATGGATAAGAAACATACTGCGGTCTAAAGCTGATCGCTGGATCCAGGAAAGAGGAATTGGCGGTAGAAGTTAAAGAAACATGGACGACGGATGTGAAAGACCCCCAAATCAGAGGGCTGAAAAGGCCTCAAGGATATAGGTATCACATCCAGTGCAGATTTGACAGTAGAAGAGACGTTCCCATGCATGATCTGCCTCCTAGCAAATTAACTGATTCCCCGACACCATTTGCGATAGGCCTAAGGCGAATATCATGTCCAATGTCACCAACTTTCCTGACTCCACAGGTCTAACATGTGGCTCACGTAGAAAAAAAAACAGTAGGGAAGCAGGAATTTCAGGTTTTTGAAGTGACGAATCTGGACTCTACACGAAGCAAAGAGATGCTGCGAACTAGATCTGCTCAGCGCCACCATCACTGTAAGCGAAAGGGAAAGAAAGGTCAGATCCAAATGCTTTAAACAGCTGGGCAGCCATGCGGGAAAGTGCTTAAAGTCTTATCCATGTCAGATAAGATAACTGAACATCAGAGGAGAAGATCCTCGCCTCAATGTCACACATGCTATTGTCACGATGACCGGTATTCAAGTGTATAGCCATCTCCAGGTTTATTCGGCTTGCCCTATATATTGCCACTTTTCGAAGCCATTGAAGTATGGAAATGGGCAGACAGTGAGAGATACACCAGAAAGGTTGAATTACAAGAAGTGTTGCATTCTTTCACAGACAGCCATGGCTATGTGGTTTGAGAAGCTAGTTGGACGGGGGGTACTGATGGTTGGTGAACATAAAATTACGTTTCTTCATCGTCTTGGTTATCTACACCAGGAAAGTGCCAACTACCGGGGTACATATGTTAAACACCTAGGGAGATTCACCTATTTCCACATAGCCCTACCTTCGGATGCACTGTGTGTGGGTTTTTTCATCCCAGAGACGTCCCTCCGACACCTTCAGTTGCAGTCATGGCCTCCAAAGTCCCAACACACAACGGTGGCTGAGTTGTTGGAGAAAATGCTCGGTCTGGGATAGTGGAGGTCCAAACCCTTCATCACTGTGCCTATAATATCCACTTAACAACTTTAACAGGGGCAAGGAGGAGGTCAAACCCACACCTAGCTGCGCGGTCTGTGAGAGAACCTTCTTCATCGGAGGAAACGAGTTGTACAAGAATGATAAGCCACTCCGAAGGCTTGTCATCGCCAAATGCATGGCCACCGTTTTCCAGTTCCATCCTATAACCGTGTTACCAGACGAGAGAGGGGCTGGAAAATGGATGGGTACCGGAGCGTGGGGTTTCTTGTCAACCTTTGAGTGCCATAGTTCGAAGAAGGAAGGCCAGACAAAGGAAGCAAAAAGACATGTCAAAGAGTAGTTCGAGTCAACAACAGATCACCAACAAGCAATATAAAGATCATTTTCATACCAAATTACTCGAACGAAGAAAACTCTGCGCTGTCAGTCTGATGTGCGGCAACCCCATAATGTTTGTTCCTATTTGTAAATCGTGGCAATAGTACCACATTCTAGAAATGTTAGTGTCTGATTGTGACTGAAAACAAATTTTAGGTTTTGTTTCGGAGAATAGTCTCAATGCTAAAATAGTATAAATATACTCTCGATAGGGGGAGAGAGGGGTTGGCTGGGAAACTTTCAAGGGTTGAGGCTCTCTATTGTAATGAGTCTCTACTTTTCGTGTTATGAATAAATTTGCAGAGGAAGGTTTGTCTTTCAAGGCAGAGATTCCTGTGTCATCGTTTCTTTCAATATGTAATTTTCTTACGTGAAATGTTCATCCTGTTTTCATTCCAGTTTGTTAGTTTCTTTCATGTCTGAAATAAGTATATAACAGTTTGGAATTCATACATTCTATGCTCCGTCTGTTGTTTCAGATATTCATTTAAGCTTTCTTCTAAAGTCACACAGAATTCACCCTGTAGATTCTTTGCGTGATGTGTTGTTTCCTCTCATCTACTAATCACCTGCTAAATATCTCCTGATTGCAAGATGGACGGTCATCTTGCATTTGTTTGTAAATTTACGCCATTGTTTACCTCCTACAATATGTTCCCTACCCGGACTATCGACTCCATTTCTCAATGGTTCCTTTCTCTGATAGTCTCACCTACATCTTACATCAACGCACCCTCCCTATTCAGGAGTCTGGACTCCTGATCGTTCTTGATCAAATATCTTACGTGAGTAAATATGGAGAGTAAACGAGAGATCCCTCTTTGACTATGCTGGGCCAGAGGCGCGGTCTAAAGCGGTTCTACTATTTCCCGAAAGAGAACCCTTTTTTTCCAACCTATGGGCTCAATCCTAGCGCTAACAAACTGGCGTCGTTGTCGGGGATGAGATTGAATATCATCCATGGGAAGAACGACATAGTTTTAGATTTGGTTGTTGATGGTGAACAACGATTAGACATCAAGAAGGTTGTGCACTTTTCACCCGACGACTCCACTCTTAAAGGATTCAGACTTCAGTGACTCCGTTGGTGGTACGACTCGAAAATCAAGTTGTCAGAAAGGACCGGCAGGCTCCACTGGGGAAAATGGGCCCCTTGTAAGGCCCGAAAATGCATGGTGAAAGGGTAAGATACTTGAGTTTTTGTTTCTTCCAAGATTCCTTGTATTTCCTTGTAAGTTTGTTCTTATCCTTTCCTAAATTTATCAAAATAGGCCTCCATGGTTCTTTTCACTCATAATAGAGCTATGAATATATTCATGTATATCTTTCTTTACGAACCGAGAGCATTGCATCATCTGGTACATTTGATTTTGACCAAGATCTTTCACCTGAAGCTCATGACATTAAAGGTCACCCCTGTGAACCTCATGAAACCTCGGTTAGAAACATATCTATATCGCCTAACCCGGTCTCTCCCAATATTCCAAGCCAATACAAGCCACTACAATTGCCTCCTATCTTCCATGATTTTCCTGTAAAGCATTACAAGTATCTCCCCAAATTTGATGGAGAATCCAAAGACTTCACTACTGAAAAACATTTACAAGCCTTTGAGCACTTCTTTGACATTTTTGAGATAGAACATGATGATGTTTGCATAAGGGCTTTTGCCCAGTCCTTGCAAGGAGATGCTAAAGAATGGTTCAAACACTTGTAGCCTAAGTCCATCAATACATGGGAAGAGTTTTCTTGCACCTTTTTGAAATTTTGGGGTAGGAGAAGGCCATTGGATCAAATAATTTCAGAATTTTATTCCCTAAAAAGGCATGAGGGTGAGGCCATATCTAGTTTTAACTGCATATTTGCAAGCTTTTATTATAACATGCCCAAGGAAATCCAACCTCTTGAAAACGTTGCCAAAATCTATGCAACTACCTTTCCTCCTGAATTGTCATTACTTCTTTTGGAGAGAAAATCAACCACTCTGCAACACATGTTTACTGATTGTTTAGAGGTTGAAGAGAACCTTAAGATGTCTCAGAAGGTGTTAGGTCAAGACAATGGTGGTGAAGTAAAAGATACATAAAAATTGGTTGGGCCACATAAACGAAAAGGGGTAGTCCCTGTTGGGCTAAATATTTCCAATACTAGGCGGAAACATGATCAACCTGATATAGAAGCAGATGGTTCTGCAGTTTTATTTTCTGAAGGTTGCAATCTGCTTAGCACCGAGTCCGTTAATGATGATTTTAAAAGTGATTTAGGTGTACCTGTGTACGATGAGTATGAGGAGGAGTACCTGGAAGCTATACTCGAAGAGCCAGTTATAGAACCAAGGTATGCTAATGGAGAAAATCAAGCTGGAATCCAAATTCAGAAGGCTAAGAAAGGAAAGGATGATAAGTGTGCAGAAGGTGACAGTCTACCCTTATGTTATTCATCATTTGAATTAATAAGACACAGGATTAAAGCCTTTATGCGGAAGAAAAAGTTAGAGGATATGGTGCATTCCATATACTTATGTGGAACATAAGATGATAAAGGGGAATAGTTATGCATCCCCTCTCCGCTTATTGATGCATCAAGAATTTGTGATGAGGCATTGGGTCACAAAGAAGGAGGTAACAGTTCTCAAATAGATGTCTTCTTTGATTTTTTACCTTCAGGAATATCACCCTATAGAGAAGGATTGTGTTGGCTCGATGCTGTTGAAGAAATACATGATCTCCATGTTGAGGCATATAAGGAAGGTGAGTCCTCAGTTCTAGAAGTTATGAATGAAAGGGTGGATGTTTCGTTTGAAAGGAATCATGGGAATCCCCTTCGAAGATATTTCGAACATCGGCCTGACAACTCACTAGAGGAAGGGAATTTTGGACAGCTTTCCCATGATGAACAGAAGACAGAATATACTAGAGGTTGTCGCATTTTCTATGACCCCATAGTAGAGTACATGAAGGAGGTGGGTAATGGTAATGACTGGTTATATCTCTGCTGTAAGGATCAGTTTATTTGTTATAGCTTTCTCCCATTATGCATTTCATCTCTGTCCTTAATCAAGCATGAAAAGGAAACACGATTATTGGGTAAGTTGCTTGATTGGATTCATTGGAAGTCAGAGTTCACTTGATTATGCGTGTGTGCTAAATTAGGTAGAGTAGGTAGGAACAAATAAGCTCGAAAATCATTGAGCATTTCCTTCAATACTGTTTAGTTTGTTTTCATTTTCAGTTGTAAGCATAGGTTTGCAGTCACAATTGTTCTCAGTTTCAGAGCATGGTTAAGAGCATAGTTTGCAGAGTGACATAAATTTGCTACAGCAGTAGCTCAGAGCAGGTTGAAGGTTTCAAAGGAAAGATTGGGGGCAACCCAATGGATTTGGCACTTGGTCTATGAGGGTTCTTTGCTACCTTGCTGGGAGGATAGCATCCCTCATGGAGCCAGCTGTTAGCACTCCGTTTGCAACAGTCGAGTTATGGGCCGGGAATAATTCAGAAGGGTCTTGTTCAATGATGAATTATATGTATACCCTTCAGGTTATCCAATGGATAGTTTTCATTAGCTGGGACCATCAGATGAAAAAGAGGGCTTGATCTATGGTGGTAGATCCTTCTAAAGGTCAAGGCATTGCAGTAGAAAAAATGAGATAAAGAGGCATCATAGATCAATGATCCAGAAGCATAATGAAGAAGATCGAAGATAGATTATGGTTCCACAGGCCAAAAGATGCGAGGAAATATCTAAGTTGGGTATTCACGAAGCCTGTTAAAGGGGACAATCAATGAAAGGCTGAGATCTAGGCGAAGCCCAATTGACGGCCTGGGACGGTTTTGCTAGGAAAACATGCTCAGTAGAAGGAGCTTTCCTAAATCGTGAAACAGGTTAAAAGGCAGAAATGTCTGACGACGAAGATGAGAGAATGAGTAGATCTATGACCCTAGCTGATTTCGCGATCCAAACTTGCGCGGATAAAGTCGCGATTCCAAATCGTAAAAAGTGGTACCGGATGCAAATATCAATGGTTGTGGTTCATTTCACGATCTGAACTAGCGCGGACAAGGTTAGGGTCTCAATTCACGAAAAGTGGTAGGGTCCACTACGATCAACGATTGCATGGAGAGGTTGATCTTGATCGATGGATAAGAAACATACCGCAGTATAAAGCTACTCGCTGGATCCAAGAAAGAGGAATTGGCGGCAGAAGTTAAAGAAACCTGGACGACGGATATGAAAGACACCCAAATCAGAGGGTTGAAAAGGCCTCAAAGCTATAGGTATCAAATCCAGTGTAGATATGACAGTAGAAGAGACGTTCCCATGCATGATCTACCTCCCGACATATTAACTAATTCCCCAACGCCATTTGCAATAGGCCTAAGGCGAAGATCATGTCCAATGTCACCAACTTTCTTGGCTCCTTAGGTCTGGCACGTGGCTCACGTAGAAAAAAAATAGTAGGGAAGAAGGAAGTTTAGGTTTTTGAAATGACGAATCTGGCCTCTACATGAAGCAAAGAGAAGTCGTGAACTAGATCCGCTCAGCGCCACCATCACTGTAAGCGAAAGGGAAAGAAAGGTCAGATCCAAATGCTTTAAACCAGCTGGGTAGCCACATAGGAAAGTGCTTAAAGTCTTATCCATGTCAGATAAGATAACTGAACATCAGAGGAGAATATCCTTGCCACGATGTCACACATGTTATTGTCACGATGACCGGTATTCAAGTGTATAGCCATCTCTAGGTTGATTCGGCTTGCCCTATATAGTGCCACCTTCTGAAGCTGTTGAAGTATGGAAATGGGAAGATGGTGAGAGATAGACCAGAAAGGTTGAATTATGAGAAGTGTTTCATTCTTTCACATATAGCCATGGCTGTGTAGTTTGAGAAGCTATTTCGACAGGGGCTACTAATGGTTGGAGAACATAAAATTAAGTTTCTTCATCGTCTTGGTTATCTACACCAGGAAAGCGCTAGCCACTGGGGCACAAATGTTAAACACCTAGGGATATTCACCTATTTCCACACAGCCCTACCTTTGGATGCGTTGTGTGTGGGATTTTACATCCCAAGGATGTCCCTCCGACACCTCCAGTTGCAGTCACGGGCTCCAAAGTCCCAACACACAACGGTGGCTGAGCTGTTGGCACAAATGCTCGGTTTGGGACAGTAGAGGTCCAAATCCTTCATCACCGTCCTTATAATATTCACTTAAAAAATTTACCGGGGGCGAGGAGGAGGTCAAACACACACCCAACTACGTGGCCTGCGAGAGAACCTTCCTCATTGGAGGAAGAGAGTTGTAAAAGAATGAGAAGCCACTCCGAAGGATTATCATCGTCAAATGCATGGCCACCCTTTTTCCAGTTCCCTCCTATATGTAGAAATTCTGACCAGCAATAGATTAATTTCACTCACAACAAATTACAATTGATCATGCAAAATTGTCAACAATGGAGACTGGAAATGGAGCTGTAACACAAAATTATATTAACTCAGTGTACAATAGCCAACCCTGTAATAACATAGGTTGCTGAATATATAGAATACATCAATAGGTCGAATGCATAAGGAGGCATCCAAAGCTAGCATAAATCAGGCTTACCCAAAATAGGCAAATCCCCCATAGGTGTAAAAAGCTGATCCCAAATCTGTCATGAGGCTCACGAATTTGAAAGGGCGCATGGGCAAGCTAATGAGTGGTGGAATGGCAGCTCATACATGCTTTTGCATGGAGGAAATAGTGGAGGAGGAAGAGGCAACAAAGCTGATTCACCTCACCTAGTCTTGCTTTCCTATGTGCCTTAAAA